>MU106840.1:45779-83971 GCA_012274485.2 Sinapis alba | reverse complement strand
TCAGACCGAAAGTGACATGTCCCAATGGCTGTCTTGACCTTGCAACATTAACCATCATGTGATTGCTCCTTATTACTTCATCTCAACATTATTGTTTCATCTCTTCATGGCATCATTCATGTCACTGATTTATTCTTCATGTCAACACTCCCCCTCAAGCTTGACAATGGGAACATTTCAAGCTTGGACACCATGAAGCATTCCCTCATTAAAACCTTTACTTGGAAAAACCACTTGGGATAAAAACCAAGCAAAGGAAAAAGAGTAGAACACTTCATGGCAAGAGGATCAGTGACAAGAGAGGTCTATGAGTCCAAGCTTAGGATGAATGAACTCACAAACCTTGCTACTAGCTGCCTTGGTGAATATGTCAGCTAGTTGATCTTCACTTCTAGTATAGCATGGAAGTATCACTTGCTGCTCCACTGCTTGTCTCTCCTTATGGCAGTCAACTTCTATATGCTTTGTCCTCTCATGAAAGACTGAGTTGGATGCAATGTGTATTGCTGCCTGGTTGTCACAGTGCATAGTCATGGGTGTGGTGATCTCAATACCCAAGTCCTTTAGCAGTCCCTTGATCCATAAGAGTTCACTAGTAAGCTTCCTCATAAATCGGTACTCTGCCTCAGCACTTGAACAAGAGACAACCTTTTACTTCTTGCTCTTCCATGTGACCAGATTTCCTCCAATGAAGGTACAATAACCTGTTGTTGATCTTCTATTAACTCTATCTCCAGCCCAATCAGCATCACAGTATCCTACAACTTTGGTGCTCTTGTTGCATGCCATCCAAACACTTTGACCAGGAGCCTCTCTCAAGTATCTCAAGATCCTCTTCACCATGTTCCAGTGATGAACCTTAGGAGCTTGCATGTGTTGACTCACTTGGTTCACAGCAAAGCAAACATCTGGGCGAGTGATGGTAAGGTATATGAGCTTCCCAACCATTCTCATATACTTCTTGACATCTTCAAATGGAGTAGCCTCAAACTCCCCCTCTCGCAGTACCTTGTAGCCTTCTTCCAATGGTATCTTAGCTTGTCTTCCTCCAAGATTTTCTGCCTCATTTAAAAGATCAAGTGTGTACTTCCTTTGGGATAAGAAAAGCCCCTCTTTAGAGCGGCATATTTCAATCCCTATGAAGTACTTCAACTCTCCCAAGTCTTTGATATCAAAAGATGATTTAAGAAAAGCTTTGGTTGAGAGTATACCTTCCTTGTCACTGCTAGTGATGATAATTTCATCAACATACACTAGAATGACCACAATCCCTTGCTTGTTGGTTAGAGTGAAGAGAGTATGATCTGCTTCAGATTTTACAAAGCCTCTTCCATTGAGTGTGGTGCTGAGCTTGTGGTACAAGGCCCTTGGAGATTGTTTCAAGCCATAGATTGTCTTCTTTAACCTTAATACATTCCCTGGTTTGACCATGATTTCTAGGCCAGGAGGTGGTCGCATGTATACCTCATCTTCCAGCTCTCCTTGTAGAAAGGCATTTTTCACATCCATCTGCCATAAATCCCTTTCTAGGTTGACAGCAAGTGATAGAAGAATCCTTATAGTATGCAGCTTGGCCACTGGTGCAAATGTATCCAGATAATCTTCACCATAGACTTGAGTGTATCCTCTTGCGACTAGCCTTGTCTTTCTCCTTTCTGGTTTTCCATTGGCTAGGTACTTGATGGTGTATATTAGGCGACTTGTAACAGCTTTCTTGCCCTTGGGGAGCTCAGTTTCAAACCATGTATCATTCTTAATCATGACATTGACCTCATCTCCAACAGATGCTCTCCACTCCTCATGTTGCATAGCCTCTTCATATGTTTTGGGGATATACTCCTGATCCAATTCCCCAATGAAGACTTGATGCTCTTCTAGATATTGAGCAAGGGAGCATACTGCACTTATTGGATGAGCCACAGCTTCAGCATTGAAGTAAACTCTTGTATTGATCCAGTTTGAAGCAGGTTTCTTGATTCTTGTACTCCTTCTCAAAGGCTGTATCTGATCAGGTTCTGCCTCATTTCCTTCACTTGGTTCGCCTACTTGAGTCTCAGTTTCTGATTCTGATGGCATCTCATCTTGATCATGAGCAACTGAGTTCTCTTCAGGTTGAGTTTGCACTTCAGGCTGTCCATTTCCATTGCCCCCCTCATGATCAGGATGAGTGACTCCAATATCTTCCTCATTAGCTTGAGTGGGAACCTCCCTGACTTTTTCAGGTTCTTTGGACATACTAATGCCAAGACTTTCCATAATAATTCTCAGATTATTAGCCTTGTCTGATGCTTGAGACAGATCTTTGAGCTCATCCCAATTCTTCTCAGCATAAAACCCTTTTCCTTCCATAAACTTCACATCTCTGGATACAAGTACTCTTCTTGTTTCATGATTGTAGCACTTGTATCCTTTCTGTGTAGGTGAATATCCAATGAACATGCACTTCATGCTCTTTGCCTCTAGCTTGTTTCTCTGCTCTCCAGGTATCAACACAAAGCAGGTGCATCCAAACACTCTAAGATGTTGAATCGCAGGTCTGGTTTGGTTGAGTACTTCATAAGGGGAGATGTCCTTCAGCACCTTGGTAGGAGTCCGGTTGATGAGATAGCATGCTGTTATCACAGCATCACTCCAGAATCTCTTAGGAACATTTGCATGGAACATCATTGACCTAGCCACCTCCATCAGATGCCTATTCTTCCTCTCAGCCACACCATTTTGTTGTGGAGTATAAGGGCAGCTTGTTTGGTGGACTATACCATGTTTTGCCAAATGATTCTTGAAAGCATGGCTTGTATACTCTCCTCCATTGTCTGACCTTAGTACCTTCATATTAGTTTTAAAATGATTAGTGACATAAGACTGAAAGTTCATAAAAGCCTCTAGCACACGATCCTTAGAAGGAAGTAAGGTGATCCAAGTGTATTTTGATTTCTCATCTATAAAAGTGACAAAATACTTATGGTTATCCCTAGACATACAAGGCGAGGTCCAAACATCAGAATGAACAAGATCAAAACATTTCTCATAAATGGTTTCTGATGTTGGAAACACAGATTTGCAATGCTTTCCTAAGATGCATGCTTCACATTCTAAGTGGTTGAATCTCATATCAGGCATAATAATCTCTAATGCACGAGTGTGAGGATGGCCTAATCTAGCATGCCAAGTAGTACTATCACACATAGATGAGTTACTGATCATGCATAAATGAGGAGGAGTAGAGAGTTTAGAAGGCTTAGTCTGTTGGAGATGGTATAAACCACCCTGGCTGTTTCCTTCTCCAATTACCTTCCCTGTCTTAAGGTCCTGAAACTCAACATCATTAGGCCTAAAGACCACCTGACAATTCAGGTCAATGGTGGCCTTCCTCACAGAGAGTAAGTTAGAAGCAAAACTAGGCATATAAAAGGCAGGTGATTCTTTATCAAATAACTTAAGGTTCCCTATTCCTTCTATCTTCACCTTATCTCCATTAGCTATTATTACATTCCCTAAGGCAGGCCTAACATCACTAATTAAATTCTTATCACTAATCATATGATGACTAGCTCCTGAATCTATAATAATAGGCTTAGCAGTAAGAGAATGGGTACCAGACTTCTTGAGGGAGATAATGGCCTTGGCAGCCCTGATCAATGGTGTTAACTCACTCATACTGATAGGATCATTGCTCAGACTTCCAGTTACTCTTTCATGAGACTCATTTGTAAGGGCAGAGTACATGGTTGTGCCCATCACAATTTGTTGCGCTGTTGTGTTAAGATCTTCTACAGTTGTTTTTAGATCAGACCTTCTTGGGTTAACACCCCTCTGGTCCTGTCTCCTCTTGGCCTTTTTGAGTTTCCTGTGCTTTCCTTTCTGACCATGCATGTCTCTCACAGGTTGGATCAGCTTCCTTTTTCCTTTAAAAAGATTGTGGGCGCCAAGTTCTCTTTGAACAAAAGAGCACACCTCTTCTAAGTTTGGCAGCTTGTCTTCCCTTAGTATATGCTTGATCAATTGGTTGTAATGTGGATGCAGGGCCAGGAGCAGACTAAAGACTTTATCTTGCTCATATCTTTCTTTCAGAACTTCTGGATCTACTGAACTTGGTCTAAGGGTATCAAGTTCTGCCCATAAGCTTCTGAATTTTCCATAAAATTGATTAAACTCCATTTCCTCTTGGCTGAGATCATTGATAATCTTCTTGACTTCAAAGACTCTGCTCATGTTGGAGGTGTTTCCATAAACAGTGTGAAGGCTCTCCCATAGCTCTTTGGAGCTCTCACAGTGCGAATAAGCTTCCAAAATAGAAATAGACAGAGAACTCTGGATGATCTCAAGTGCTTGTTGGTCTACTTGAACCCACTTGTCTTCATCCTTCAGGCCATGCGCCTGTTTTTTCTCTTGAGCCATCCTCTTTGAAGCATCAGCCTTCATGATGTGGCTGTCCCAAAGTTCATGTCTTCCCAAGGCAACTCTGGTCACTCTTGACCATAGCAGGTAGTTAGACCCCTCAAGGGTTACTGGAATTATGCTTTCTTTCTTCATTTCCATGGCTGGTTTATGAATCCATGAATATTTGAGGAAAAGAAAAAATAGAGTATTTTAGACAGGGAAAAGTATTTTAAGACCCCAGAATGGAAGAGAGTTTCGAACAAAGGAACTCAGAAATATTAAGAGACTTTTTGAAACTGAAAAGTGAGAAAACAGAGTAAAAGAACAGAGAAGAAGCAGAGTAGAAACAGAGTAAAATGGTAGATTTGATTTATGGAAGTTGGTGAGAATAAGGTTTCAAGAGTTTATGGCTCTGATACCATGAGAGAATAAGTAGATTTGATGTCTGGATTGTGTGAGAATATGAAGAACATATGAAGAACAGCAAGAATAAGTGAGAGAGAGATTAGAGAGAGTGGATTTTGAAATTTTAGAGAGAGAGAGTAATGAGAAACTTATTTCCTTATACAAATATGGTTCATGGATACAAGGTACTTAAAGACAAACAAGAAGAAAATATCTGATCAGAAACTATTAATCTATTCTGCTGGAGCAAGACAAGAAGGTGGTCCAGCCTTCTGTGATAGTGACACCCCAACCCCAACCTTCTCTTTCTTCCTTAGCCACCACATGTGATCTTCTTCTTGTCTTGTCTTGGTTCAGACTGCTCTGCCTTGGTTCAGACTGCCCTGTCTTGGTTCAGACTGCCCTGTCTTGGTTCAGACTGCTCTGTCTTGGTTCAGACTGCCCTGTCTTGGTTCAGACTGCTCAGACCGAAAGAGACATGTCCCAATGGCTGTCTTGGCCTTGCAACATTAACCATCACGTGATTGCTCCTTATTACTTCATCTCAACATTATTGTTTCATCTCTTCATGGCATCATTCATGTCACTGATTTATTCTTCATGTCAACACTCTCCACTGAATAATGGTTCCAAATCAAGCTTCTTGCATAGTGATTAATCCTGGTTTGATTAGAAGCATCAAGAACTTGCCATATGTCCAAACAGGCTAAACATGGATATCCTGATTAGAAAGTGGAATAACATCTTAAACAAAACTTCTTCGGGATTTATACAACTTCGTGGATACTCTCCACTGAATAATGGTTCCAAATAAAGCTTCTTACATAGTGATTCATCCTGTTTTGATTAGAAGCTTCAAGAACTTGCCATATGTCTAAACAGGCTAAACATGGATATCCTAATTAGAAAGTGGAATAACTTATTTAACATAACTCCTATGAGATTTATTCAACTTAATGAAAGATTCTCCACTTACTAATGGTTCCAAATCAATCTTTTTACAAGAACTTTCATCTTGGTTTGTTTAGAAGAATGAAGAACTTGCCATATGTCCAAACAGGCTAAACATGGATATCTTGATTAGAAAGTGGAATAACATCTTAAACATAACTCCTATGGGATTTATTCAACTTCATGGATACTCTCCACTGAATAATGGTTCCAAATCAGGCTTCTTACATAGTGATTCATCCTGGTTTGATTAAAAGCTTCAAGAACTTGCCATACGTCCAAACAGGTTAAACATGGATATCCTGATTAGAAAGTTGAATAACTTCTTAAACATAACTCCTTTGGGATTTATTCAACTTCATGTATACTCTCCACTAAATAATGGTTCCAAATCAAGCTTCTTGCATAGTGATTCATCCTGGTTTGATTAGAAGATTCAAGAACTTGCCATATGTCCAAACATGCTAAACATGGATATCCTGATTAGAAAATGGAATAACTTTTTAAGCATAACTCATTTGCGATTGATTCAGTCTCATGGATACTCTACACTGAATAATGGTTCCAAATTAAGATTCTTACATAGTGATTCATCTTGGTTTGGTTAGAAGCATGAAGAACTTGCCATATGTCCAAATAGGCTAAACATGGATATCTTGATTAGAAAGTGGAATAACTTCTTCAACATAACCCCTATGGGATTTATTCAACTTCATGAAAGAATCTCCATTGATTAATGTTTCCAAATAAAGCTTTTTACATAGTGATTCATCCTGGTTTGATTAGAAGCTTGAAGAACTTGCCATATGTCCAAACATGCTAAACATGGATATCCTGATTAGAAAGTGGAATAATTTCTTAAACAAAACTTCTTCGGGATTTATACAACTTAATTGATACTCTCCACTGAATAATGGTTCCAAATAAAGCTTCTTACATAGTGATTCATCCTGGTTTGATTAGAAGTTTCAAGAACTTGCCATATGGCCAAACAGACTAAACATCGATATCCTGATTAAAAAGTGGAATAACTTCTTAAACATAACTCCTTTGGGATTGATTCAACTTCATGGATATTATCCACGGAATAATGGTTCCAAATCAAGCTTCTTGCATAGTGATTCAACCTGGTTTGATTAAAAGCTTCAAGAACTTCCCATATGTCCAAACAAGTTAAACATGGATATCCTAATTAGAAAGTGGAATAACTTCTTAAACATAACTCCTTTGGGATTGATTCAACTTCATGTATACTCTCCACTGAATAATGGTTCCAAATCAAGATTCTTGCATAGTGATTCATCTTGGTTTGATTAGAACCTTCAAGAACTTGCCATATGTCCAAAAAGCTAAATATGGATATCCTGATTATAAAGTGGAATAACTTCTAAAATATAACTCCTTTGGGATTTATTTAACTTCATGGAGACTCTCCACTGAATAATGGTTCTAAATCAAGCTTCTTACATAGTGTTTGATCTTGGTTTGATTAAAAGTTTAAAGAAAAACAGGCTACACATGGATATCTTGATTAGAAAATGGAATAACTTCTTAAACATAACTCATTTGGGATTTATTCAACTTCATGGATACTCTGCACTGAATAATGGTTCCAAATCAAGCTTATTACATAGTGATTCATCCTGGTTTGATTAGAAGCTTGAAGAACTTGCCATATGTCCAAACATGCTAAACATTGATATTCTGATTAGAAAGTGGAATAACTTATTTAACATAACTCATATGAGATTTATTCAACTTCATGGATACTCTCCACTGAATAATGGTTTCTAATCAAGCTTCTTACATAGTGATCCATCCTGGTTTGATTAAAAGCTTCCAGAACTTGCCATATGTCCAAACAGGATATCCTGATTAGAAAGTGGAATAACTTCTTAAACATAACTCCTTTGGGATTGATTCATCTTAATGGATACTTTCCACTGAATAATGGTTCCAAATCAAGCTTCTTTCATAGTGATTCATCCTCGTTTGATCAGAAGCTTCAAGAACTTGCCATATGTCCAAAAAAACTAAATATGGATATCCTTATTAGAAGGTGGAATAACTTCTAAAATATAACTCCTTTGGGATTTATTTAACTTCATGGAGACTCTCCACTGAATAATGGTTCCAAATCAAGCTCCTTACATAGTGATGGATCCTGGTTTGATTAAAAGCTTGAAGAACTTGCCATATGTCCAAACAGGCTAAACATGGATATCCTGATTAGAAAGTGGAATAACTTCTTAAACATCACTCCTTTGGGATTTATTCAACTTCATGGATACTCTCCACTGAATAATGGTTCCAAATCAAGCTTCTTATATAGTGATTCATCCTGGTTTGATTAGAAGCTTGAAGAACTTGTCATATGTCCAATAAGGCTAAACATTGATATCCTGATTAGAAAGTGGAATAACTTATTTAACATAACTCCTATGAGATTTATTCAACTTCATGGATACTCTCCACTGAATAATGGTTCCAAATCAAGCTTCTTACATAGTGATTCATCCTGGTTTGATTAAAAGCTTCAAGAACTTGCCATATGTCCAAACAGGCTAAACATGGATATCCTGATTAGAAAGTGGAATAACTTCTTAAACATAACTCCTTCGGGATTTATACAACTTCATGGATACTCTCCACTGAATAATGGTTCCAAATCAAGCTTCTTACATAGTGATTCATCTTGGTTTGTTTAGAAGCATGAAGAACTTGCCATATGTCCAAACAAGCTAAACATGGATATCCTTATTAGAAAGTGGAATAACTTCTTCAACATACATCCTATGGGATTTATTGATGCAACCATGGTTGAGCCAGATGACTATGCAACAACGGATAAACCGGGATGGCTGAATGGAAAGCTTGAAGATGAATCTAAGGTTGGAATGGAGCATAAAGATCTTATATTGATAATGAAGATCATGTCAAACAAGATGGAAAAGATGTGGATCAGCCTCATGAATGGCTTAGGAATTTTCTCAGCCTAAAAGAAGATCAATACCCAAGTTGAGGATCCATTCTATCTTTCTGAATGGCTAGCCACGAAAATGAAGTCAAAAAATCAACCAAAAATAATTAATATTGAGTTTTCAAGATAATTTTAGTTTTAATTAAGTTTTTCTTATTTTTTTACAATTTTAGGACTTTTCCATTTCCTTCTTCTCTTCTTAAACTCTCTTTTGTTTCAGAAAATATTATTCACTCTTTTTATCAAAAACTCTCTCTAAAATTTGTGAATCCTTTGTTCATCCTTGAACATAGATTGCTAGGAGTTCATTCCTTGCAAGCAACCTGTCTAAGATCAAAAACAGAGTTCATTCTCTTGATCTAGACAATTCTATGCAAGATTTGATCATTCCATAAATCATTTCTGAAGATCATCCAATCAATCCATCCATCATCATCAACATCCACCCCTTTCTCTCTCAAACCATCAGATCATCCTTCAAAAGAATCAGGGACAAAAGGATCTCCTCATAAGGGATTCATCACCCTTTCTCCATCAAACCATCAGATCATCCTTCATAGAATCAGGGACAAAAAGAATCTCATCATAAGGGATTCATTAAGTGGTATCAGAGCCAGGTTTGGCATGATTTGCAACTTGATTTGAGCCTGGTTCAGAGTAAACCAAGGGCAGCAATTGATTTCTTCAGTCTTCTGGTTTGTGAACTAGTAATTGGACCCTTACACAAAAAGAATGGATCTTTGTCTTGATTGTTTTAGGCTGAGTAAGATATATCTGACCCATGAGAAAGATTGGGTCGAAATTTATCATCTCCTCCTAAGCCCATCATGCCTTGAGCATCAATCTGGTTCAGTTTCATCTAGCTCCTCTTCAGTGTCACTCTCATTCAGCTCCTTTCCAGCTAATGGTTCAGTCATGGTTGCATCATCCCCTCCTCCTTTAAAAAGATTTGCTTATGAGTGTTCAGGATACCACTTGATGAACACTCATAAGCAAATCATCCGCACTTGAGTGTTCATCAAGTGCTCTGATACCACTTGATGAATCCCTAGTGAGGAGATCCTTTTTTGTCACTGATTCTATGAAGGATGATCTTCTGGTTTGAGAGAGAAATGGGTTGATTTTGATGGTGATAGATGGTTTGATAGGATGATCTTGAGAAATGATCTATGGACTGATCAGATCTTGTGTAGATGGGTCTATGACCAAGAGAATGAACTCAGTTTGTGATCAAAGACAAGTTTGCAATCAGAGAATGAACTCTTTAGCAATCAGTGTTCATAGATGAACAAAGGATTCACAGATTTAGAGAGAGTTTTTGATAAAAAGAGTGAATAATAGTTTCTGAAACAAAAGAGAGTTTAAGTAGAGAAGAAGAAATTGAAAAGTCCTAAAATTCTAGAAAAATTAGAAAAACTTAATTAAAACTAAAATTGCCTTAAAACTGAATAATATTTATTTTGGGTGATTACTTGACTTGAATTTCGACCTGGTTTGGTTCTGGCTCATACTAAACCAAGCAAGCCATTGCTTCTCTCAATTTCTTGGTTTGTGATCTTCTCTTGGGCTGAGAAAAGTTCAAACTCGTCCATGAGTCTGATCACATCTTTTACAGCTTGTTTGACATGTTCTTCATTGTAACTGAGTAAGAAATAAGCTCAGCATGCTCCATTCCAGCCTTAGGTACATCTTCAAGCTTTCCATTCAGCCATCCCGGTTTATCCTTTGTCGCATAGTCTTCTGGCTCAACCATGGTTGCATCATCCCCTCCTCCTTTGAAAAGATTTGTCCTCAAATCTGTATCTCCTACATCAAAAGGAAACAAGTAAGAAGCGAGACAAATGATCAAGAAAATAAGTATGAAAGCAACATCAAAGTAAGGTTTTGGACATAAACTTCCTTGAAGTTTTGAATCCATTTTCCTCAAGTACTTCCATTTCCAAATCTCAGGCTTATAAGATTTGCATTTGCTATTGTTCCTTGCAATCCTCTGAGACTCATCCTGCTGTTCCTTGATACTCAAAACAGAGACTAGAAATCCAGTGTCATATAGGAAAAACATGTTCTTAATCTGATCAATAACCAAGCATTTCTTTCTGAGAACATGTTGCACTTGTTTCACACTTTTAAGATACACATCAAAGTAAGTATTGTAAACCAGAATATCATTAAAGCTCAAAACAACACAATTCTCAAACAATGATCTCAGAACAAACCAAGATTTGTCAGTTTTAGAACAAGCATGAACAAGTTTCAAAACAGAATCACAACTAAAGTCGGTTTCAGCTCTAAGTGATTTTGTTTTCTGCAAATTCCTAACCATAAGCTCTTTCCAGGCACGTGTGGAAGAAAAAAAATCATCAGTGATCAGTTCATGTCTAGAAAAACTCAGATCAAAGTCATTATCTTTAAAGCAAGCAAAAGAATTACAAGGTTTTATGAAACATAAATCAGATTGCTGCAAAATAACCTCAATTCTCTTTTCAGGGTGATCAAGGCTTTTGCTAAGTTCCATAAATTGATCAAAACTCAAAACAAGACCATAATTGAGTTTACTAACAGACTGAAAACGTTTTTGATTAGGGAGTTTATCTGGTTCAAATACTTTAAAAGAGTTAATCATGTTATCAAAAACAGATTTTGAAACAAAAAATTCTTTTACTTTGTCTAGACCAAAATGTTTTACATCTTGAGAACTGACCTTAACAAACATTTCAGGCACTGAAATAATCTTATCTTTTTCCTTACAGTGCTCTTGTGAGTTAGGAGACAAAGGTGCATGAGCTGTTTCTTGTTCCAAGCTTATTTGCTCAAAGTAATTGTTGTAAATCAGAATGGTTACAAGGCATTCAATAACATAGAACAACTTCAGTTTGTGCTTAACTTTCTCACAATCAGAAGGCCAATGATTAAGTTCAAACTAAAAATCACTTATCAAGGGCTCAACATGTTTTTCAAAGAATGTATTGTAAACAAGAATATCATCAAAGCTCAAAATAACACAATTCTTCAAGCATGATCTCAAAACAAACCAAGATTTATTTGTTTCAGAACAAGTATGAGCAAGTTTCAAAACATAATCACAACTAAAATCGGTTTTATCTCTAAGTGATTTTGTTTTCTGCAAATTCCTAACCATAAGCTCTTTCCAGGCACGTGTGGAAGAAAACAAACCATCAGTGATCAGTTCATGTCTAGAAAAACAGCTATTTTCTTTGAAGACAATTGAATCAAAAGATTTTCTAGAACATAAAACAGGTTGTTCCATAACAAGTTCTAATGATTTTTCAGGATGATCAAGGCTTTTGTTATGTTCCATAAACTGTTCAAGACTCAAAATATGATCAAAACTGATATCATTAACTTTCTAATCAGGATATCCATGTTTAGCCTGTTTGGACATATGGCAAATTCTTCAAGCTTCTAATCAAACCAGGATCAATCAATATTTAAGAAGCTTGATTTGGAACCATTATTCAGTGGAGAGTATCCATGAAGTTGAAAAAATCCCAAAGGTGTTATGTTTTAGAAGTTATTCCACTTTCTAATCAGGATACCCATGTTTAGCCTGTTTGGATATATGGCAAGTTCTTGAAGCTTCTAATCAAACCAGGATGAATCACTATGTAAGAAGCTTGATTTGGAACCATTATTCAGTGGAGAGTATCCATGAAGTTGTATAAATCCCCAAGGAGTTATGTTTAAGAAGTTATTCCACTTTCTAATCAGGATATCCATGTTTAGCCAGTTTGGACATATGGCAAGTTCTTCAAGTTCTAATCAAACCAGGATGAATTACTATGTAAAAAGCTTTATTTGGAACCATTAATCTAGCGATTCTTTCATGAAGTTGAATAAATCCCATAGGAGTTATGTTGAAGAAGTTATTCCACTTTCTAATCATCATATCCATGTTTAGCCTGTTTGGACATATGGCAAGTTCTTCATGCTTCTAAACAAAACAAGATGAATCACTATGTAAGAAGGTTGATTTGGAACCATTATTCAGTGAAGAGTATCCATGAAGTTTAATCAATCCCAAAGGAGTTATGTTTAAGAAGTTATTCCACTTTCTAATCAGGATATCCATGTTTAGCTTGTTTAGACATATGACAAGTTCTTGAAGCTTCTAATCAAACCAGGATGAATCACTATGCAAGAAGCTTTATTTGGAACCATTATTGAGTGTAGAGTATCTACGAAGTTGAATAAATCTAAAAGGAGTTATGTTTAAGAAGTTATTCAACTTTCTAATCAGGATATCCATGTTTAGCCTGTTTGGACATATGGCAAGTTCTTCAAGTTTCTAATCAAACCAGGATGAATCACTATGTAAAAAGATTTATTTGGAACCATTAATCAATGGCGATTCTTTCATGAAGTTGAATAAATCCCATATGAGTTTTGTTGAAGAAGTTATTCCACTTTCTAATCAGGATATCCATGTTTAGCTTGTTTGGACATATGGCAAGTTCTTCATGCTTCTAAACAAAACAAGATGAATCACTATGTAAGAAGCTTGATTTGGAACCATTATTCAGTGGAGAGTATCCATGAAGTTTAATCAATCCCAAAGGAATTATGTTTAAGAAGTTATTCCACTTTCTAATCAGGATATCCATGTTTAGCTTGTTTAGACATATGTCAAGTTCTTGAAGCTTCTAATCAAACCAGGATGAATCACTATGCAAGAAGCTTGATCTTGAGAAATGATCTATGGACTGATCAGATCTTGTGTAGATGGGTCTATGACCAAGAGAATGAACTCAGTTTGTGATCAAAGACAAGTTTGCAATCAGAGAATGAACTCTTTAGCAATCAGTGTTCATAAATGAACAAAGGATTCACAGATTTAGAGAGAGTTTTTGATAAAAAGAGTGAATAATAGTTTCTGAAACAAAAGAGAGTTTAAGTAGAGAAGAAGAAATTGAAAAGTCCTAAAATTCTAGAAAAATTAGAAAAACTTAATTAAAACTAAAATTGCCTTAAAAACTGAATAATTATTTATTTTGGGTGATTACTTGACTTGAATTTTGACATGGTTTGGTTCTGGCTCATACTAAACCAAGCAAGCCATTGCTTCTCTCAATTTCTTGGTTTGTGATCTTCTCTTGGGCTGAGAAAAGTTCAAACTCGTCCATGAGTCTGATCACATCTTTTACAGCTTGTTTGACATGTTCTTCATTGTAACTGAGTGAGAAATAAGCTCAGCATGCTCCATTCCAGCCTTAGGTACATCTTCAAGCTTTCCATTCAGCCATCCCGGTTTATCCTTTGTCGCATAGTCTTCTGGCTCAACCATGGTTGCATCATCCCCTCCTCCTTTGAAAAGATTTGTCCTCAAATCTGTATCTCCTACATCAAAAGGAAACAAGTAAGAAGCGAGACAAATGATTAAGAAAATAAGTATGAAAGCAACATCAAAGTAAGGTTTTGGACAGAAACTTCCTTGAAGTTTTGAATCCATTTTCCTCAAGTACTTCCATTTCCAAATCTCAGGCTTATAAGATTTGCATTTGCTATTGTTCCTTGCAATCCTCTGAGACTCATCCTGCGGTTCCTTGATACTCAAAACAGAGACTAGAAATCCAGTGTCATATAGGAAAAACATGTTCTTAATCTGATCAATAACCAAGCATTTCTTTCTGAGAACATGTTGCACTTTTTCAGACTTTTAAGATACACATCAAAGTAAGTATTGTAAACCAGAATATCATTAAAGCTCAAAACAACACAATTCTCAAACAATGATCTCAGAACAAACCAAGATTTGTCAGTTTTAGAACAAGCATGAACAAGTTTCAAAACAGAATCACAACTAAAGTCGGTTTCAGCTCTAAGTGATTTTGTTTTCTGCAAATTCCTAACCATAAGCTCTTTCCAGGCACGTGTGGAAGAAAAAAAATCATCAGTGATCAGTTCATGTCTAGAAAAACTCAGATCAAAGTCATTATCTTTAAAGCAAGCAAAAGAATTACAAGGTTTTCTGAAACATAAATCAGATTGCTGCAAAATAACCTCAATTCTCTTTTCAGGGTGATCAAGGCTTTTGCTAAGTTCCATAACTTGATCAAAACTCAAAACAAGACCACAATTGAGTTTACTAACAGACTGAAAACGTTTTTGATTAGGGAGTTTATCTGGTTCAAATACTTTAAAAAAGTTAATCATGTTATCAAAAACAGATTTTGAAACAGAAAATTCTTTTACTTTGTCTAGACCAAAATGTTTTACATCTTGAGAACTGACCTTAACAAACATTTCAGGCACTGAAATAATCTTATCTTTTTCCTCACAGTGCTCTTGTGAGTTAGGAGACAAAGGCGCATGAGCTGTTTCTTGTTCCAAGCTTATTTCCTCAAAGTAATTGTTGTAAATCAGAATGGTTACAAGGCATTCAATAACATAGAACAACTTCAGTTTGTGCTTAACTTTCTCACAATCAGAAGGCCAATGATTAAGTTCAAACTGAGAATCACTTATCAAGGGCTCAACATGTTTTTCAAAGAATCTATTGTAAACAAGAATATCATCAAAGCTCAAAATAACACAATTCTTCAAGCATGATCTCAAAACAAACCAAGATTTATTTGTTTCAGAACAAGTATGAGCAGGTTTCAAAACAGAATCACAACTAAAATCGGTTTTATCTCTAAGTAATTTTGTTTTCTGCAAATTCCTAACCATAAGCTCTTTCCAGGCACGTGTGGAAGAAAACAAACCATCAGTGATCAGTTCATGTCTAGAAAAACAGCTATTTTCTTTGAAGACAATTGAATCAAAAGATTTTCTAGAATATAAAACAGGTTGTTCCATAACAAGTTCTAATGATTTTTCAGGATGATCAAGGCTTTTGTTATGTTCCATAAACTGTTCAAGACTCAAAATATGATCAAAACTGATATCATTAACACACTGAAAATGTTTTTGTTCAGAGAGTTTATCAGGTTCAAACACTTTAAAAGAATTAATCATGTTATCAAAAATAGAGTTTGAAACAGAAAGTTCTTTTACTTTGTCTAGACCAAAACGTTTTACATCTTGAGAACTGACCTTAACAAACATTTCAGGCACTGAAATAATCTTATCTTTTTCCTTACGGTGCTCTTTTGAGTTAGGAGACAAAGGCGCATGAGCTGTTTCTGGTTCCAAGCTTATTTGCTGCTCCAACACTTCACTTTCTGTTAAACTCTTATGTTCTGTTTCTGGTGAGTGTTCTGCTGAGGCCTGGGGCACTGAAACAAGACTACTCAGTTGCACCGGTTCAAAACAAGTTAGTTCATTACAGGTTCTATTGATAACAAGCTCAGATTGAAGAGAGAAAAGAGAAAACTCCTTTTCTGTCTCAAGTTCTTTACTTACCTTAGATGACTCTGTTTCCAGCTCTTGGATAGCTGATTCTTTCTTAGAAAACAGTGGCTGATTGGGTCTTGAGAGAGGACGTGGGATTGACCTTCTTTGCTTATGTGACTGAGACTTTCTTGGCTGATCACAATCATGGCAAGTTCTTGTCTCCTCTTTGGCATGCCTTGGTTGTTTTATGCTGTAGCTACTAGAAACAAAGTGTTTCTTCATGAAGTGTTTCAGCTCAAACGAGGATGCAACTTGTGGTTCTCCTGTTCTTTTTCTGGTTGTAACAAGCTGATCCCACCATTGAATGGCATCTCCATAGAACTCTGATGTAGCCAATCTAACCTTTTTGCTTTCTGAATAATTTTGGCCATCAAAGACAAGTTCCATTTTCTGCTCCCACTCCAAGTAACCATCATAGTCATTTTTGCCACAGAAAGATGGTATCTTGCTCTTCCTTTTGATCTTAGTATCCTTTTGAACCTGAGGAACATTACCAAAGAAATCATCAGCAGGTTTCTTGTGTAAAAGATCAGTCTTTTTCATTCTTTTCATGATCTCAGACACCATTGATGCCATCTGCAATTTATTCAATGTCATAGTTGGTGGTGCCTCTTTTCTTTTACTGACATCTCCAGTCATGGTTTCCTGTTATAATCTCAACAAGAAAAGTTACCACATATATGATTAGCCAAAACCTCTCTTCTCTCAAGTGTTTCTCTCAAGTTTTTCTGAGGTTTTTCTCTATTTTTCGTGAGTTTTTTTCTGTGAATCCAGTAGCTCAGCAACAAACAAAGATCAAACTTTAGAGATCAATTCCCCAACCCCAAAACAGAAGAACGAGATAGAAAGATTGCAAGATTTTTGTTTGCAAGAGGCATTACCACCAGGGCTGGATTTCTCTTCAGCCAAGTTGGATTTCTCTTCAACTTTTCAAAATTCTTTCTTTTTTTTTTCTTTTTTTTCAATCTGGTTGGCTCTCTTGCAGATTATACAGATAGAAAGATAAGAACTTTATGAGAAAATTGCAGAGAAAGATATCAGATTCCCCAAAACAAAGAGAAGAAATCAAAAGTTTTAGAATCAAACCCTGATTTTGAGTGTTTTAGATTCAAACCCAGATCAAGAACATTCAAATCTGCTCTGATACCACTTGATGAATCCCTTGTGAAGAGATCCTTTTTGTCCCTGATTCTATGAAGGATGATCTCCTGGTTTGAGAGAGTTATGGGTTGATTTTGATGGTGATGGATGGATTGATTGGATGATCTTCAGAAATGATCTATGGACTGATCAGAACTTGTGTAGATGTGTCTATGATCAAGAGAATGAACTTTGTTTGAGTCAAAGACAAGTTTGCAATCAGAGAATGAACTCTTTAGCAATCAGTGTTCAAAGATGAACAAAGGATTCACAGATTTAGAGAGAGGAGATCAAGTGGAATTGATCACTTGATGAATCCCTTGAGAGGAGATCCTTTTGTCCCTGATTCTTTTGAAGGATGATCTGATGGTTTGAGAGAGATATGGGTTGATTTTGATGATGATGGATGGATTGATCAGATCTTGTGTAGATGTGACTATGATCAAGAGAATGAACTCTGTTTGTGATCAAAAACAAGTTTGCAATAAGAGAATGAACTTTTTAGCAATCAGTATTCATAGATGAACAAAGGATTCACAAGTTTAGAAAGATTTTTGATAAAATGGTGAATAATATTTATGAAAACAAAAGAGAGTTTAAGTAGAGGAGAAGAAAATGGAAAAGTCCTAAAATTGTAGAAAAATAAGAAAAACTTAATTTAAACTAAAATTGTCTTGAAAATTCAATATTAATTATTTTGGCTGATTTCTTGACTTCATTTTCGTGGCTAGCCATTCAGAAAGAGAGAATGGATCCTCAACTTGGGTATTGATCTTCTTTTAGGCTGAGAAAATTCTTAAGCCATTCATGAGGCTGATCCACATCTTTTCCATGTTGTTTGACATGTTCATCATTGTCAATATAAGATCTTTATGCTCCATTCCAACCTTAGATTCATCTTCAAGCTTTCCATTCAGCCATCCCGGTTTATCCTTTGTTGCATAGTCATCTGGCTCAACCATGGTTGCATCAACCCCTCCTCCTTTAAAAAGATTTGACCTCAAATCTGTATCTCCAACATCAAAAGGAAACAAGTAAGAAGTGACACAAATGATCAAGAAAATAAGCGTGAAAGCAACATCAACGTAAGGTTTTGGATATAAACTTCCTTGGAGTTTTGAATCCTATTTCCTCAAGTATTTCCATCTCCAAATATCAGGCTTATAAGAGTTGCATTTTCTATTGTTCCTTGCAACCCTCTGATTCTGATCATGCTGTTCTTGGATACTCAAAATAGAGACTAGAAATCCAGTGTCATATAGGAAAAACATGTTCTTAATCTTATCAATAACCAAGCATTTCTTTCTGAGAACATGTTGCACTTGTTTCAGACTTTTAAAATACACATCAAAGTAAGTATTGTAAACCAGAATGGTTACAAGGCACTCAATAACATAGAACAACTTCAATTTGTGCCTAACTTTCTCAGAATTAGAAGACAAATGATTAAATTTAAACTGAGAATCACTTATCAAAGGCTCAACATGTTTTTCAAAGAATGTATTGTAAATCAAAATATCATCAAAGCTCAAAACAACACAATTCTCAAACAATGATCTCCAAACATGTCAAGATTTATCAGTTTCAGAACACAAGATACCAAGTTTCAGAACATAATCACTAACAAAATCGGTTTCAGCTTTAAGTGATTTTTGTTTCTGAAAATTCCTAACCATAATCTCTTTCCAGTCACGTGTGGAAGAAAACAAATCACCAGTGTCCAGTTCATGTCTAGAAAAACTCAGATCAAAGCCATTATCTCTAAAGCAAGTAAAAGAATCACAAGGTTTTCTGAAACAATAATCAGATTGTTGCAGAACAAGCTCTAGTTTCTTTTCAGGGTGATCAAGGCATTTGTTATATTCCATAAACTTATCAAAACTCAAAACAAGACCAGGATTGGGTTTACTAACAGACTGAAAATGTTTTTGATCAGGGAGTTTATCAGGTTCAAACACTTTAAAAGAATTAACCATGTTATTAAAAACAGAGTTTGAAACACAAAACTCTTTTACTTTTTCCAGACCAAAATTTTTTATGTCACTGGAACTGACTTTGACAAACATTTCAGGAAGAGAATTAACCATAACAAGTTCCTTACAATTCTCTTGAGAGTTCAAAGAGAATGACTGAGCATCTGTTTCTGCTTCAGTGTTGTTTGGCTGCTCCAACTCTTCTTCTGGTGGTGAACTCTTTTGTGCTTCTTCTGCTAGGTTTTCTTCTAAGACCTGAGACACTGAAACAATACTACTCGGTTGAACCGGTTCAAAACAGGTTAGTTCATCACAATCAGGTGTAACTTAAGGTAAAAATTTAAAACAGAAAAAAGAACTCTCATATTTTTCCAGCAGCCTTGTTTTTCCTTGGTCTTTCAACCATGGTAAGCAATCTGAGACTTCTTTCTCATCTTCAGTGTGGTTTCCACGTTCTTCCTCAAGCTCCTTAGGTTCTTCAACTCTCATATGCTCCCTGTCATGATAAGAGTAAGAATCATTAGCACAATCAGAAGTCACAGTTTCAATCTTATGAGTTTCTTGGCTAAGAAAAATTGATTTTTTATGTGCTCTTGAATAGCTGATTTCTTCTTAGAACAAAGTGTCACATTGACTCTTGAGAGAGGACGTGGGTCTAGCCTTCTTTGCTTATGTGACTGAGACTTTCTTGGCTGGTCATGATCATGGAAAGTTTTTCTCTCCTCTTTGGTCTGTGTTGGTTGTTTTCTGTTGTAGTTCTCAGTAACAAAGTGTTTCTTCATGAACTGTTTCATCTCAAACCAAGATGCAACTTGTGCTTCTCCTGTTCTTCTTCTTGCAGTAACAAGCTGGCTCCACCATTGAAGGGCATCTCCATAGAAATCTGTTGTAGCCAATCTAATCTTCTTTCTTTCTGAGTAGTTATGGCCATCAAAAACAAGTTCCATTTGCTGTTCCCACTCCAAGTACCCATCAAGGTCGTTTCTGCCACAGAAAGATGGTATTCTGCTTCTCCTTTTGATCTTAGCATCCTTCTGAACTTGAGAAACATTACCAAACAAATCATAAGCATGTTTCTTTGATAAAAGATCAGTCTTTTTCATTCTCTTCATAATCTCAGACATCATTGCTTCCATCTGGAATTTATTCAGTTTCACAGGTGGTGCCTCCTTTCTTTTACTGACATCTCCAGCCATGGTTTCATGTTACAATCTCAACAAGAAAAGTTAGCACATATATAAATAACCAAAGCCTCTCTTCTCTCAAGTGTTTCTCTCTGTTTTTTCAGTGAGTTTTCTTTGTGAATCCAGTAGCTCAGAAACAAACAAAGATCAAGCTTTTAGAGATCAATTCCCCAACCCCAAAACATAAGAAAGAGATAGAAAAATTGCAAGATTTTTGTTTGCAAGAGGCTTTACCACAAGGGCTGGATTTCTCTTCAGTCAAGTTGGATTTCTCTTCAACTTTTCTTTTACTTTGTTTCTGATTTTTTTAAATCTGGTTGGCCCTCTTGCAGATACACATATAGAAAGATAAGAATTTTATGAGAAAATTGCAGAGAATAGAAAACAGATTCCCAAAACAAAGAGAAGAAATCAAAAGCTTGAGAATCAAACCCAGTTTTTTTAGAGTTTCAGATTTAAACCCAAATCAAGAGCCTTCAAATCTGCTCTGATACCACTTGATGAATCCCTTGAGAGGAGATCCTTTTGTCCCTGATTCTTTTGAAGGATGATCTGATGGTTTGAGAGAGATATGGGTTGATTTTGATGATGATGGATGGATTGTTTGGAGGATCTTCAAAAATGATCTATGCACTGATCAGATCTTGTGTAGATGTGACTATGATCAAGAGAATGAACTATGTTTGTGATCAAAAACAAGTTTCAATAAGAGAATGAACTCTTTAGCAATCAGTGTTCATAGATGAACAAAGGATTCACAAGTTTAGAAAGATTTTTGATAAAAAGGTGAATAATATTTATGAAAACAAAAGAGAGTTTAAGTAGAGGAGAAGGAAATGAAAAAGTCCTAAAATTGTAGAAAAATAAGAAAAATTTAATTCGAACTAAAATTGCCTTGAAAACTCAATATTAATTATTTTGGCTGATTTCTTGACTTCATTTTCATGGCTAGCCATTCAGAAAGAGAGAATGGATCCTCAACTTGGGTATTGATCTTCTTTTAGGCTGAGAAAATTCCTAAGCCATTCATGAGGCTGATCCACATCTTTTCCATGTTGTTTGACATGTTCATCATTGTCAATATAAGATCTTTATGCTCCATTCCAACCTTAGATTCATCTTCAAGGTTTCCATTCAGCCATCCCGGTTTATCCTTTGTTGCATAGTCATCTGGCTCAACCATGGTTGCAACAAAAAGAGGACAAGGATCAGCTTATGAGTGTTCAGGATCAACAGAATCATCCGCACTTGATGAATCCCTTATGATGAGATTCTTTTTGTCCCTGATTCTATGAAGGATGATCTGATGGTTTGACGGAGAAAGGGTGATGAATCCCTTATGAGGAGATCCTTTTGTCCCTGATTCTTTTGAAGGATGATCTGATGGTTTGAGAGAGAAAGGGGTGGATATTGATGATGGTGGATGGATTGATTGGATGATCTTCAGAAATGATCTATGGAATGATCAAATCTTGCGTAGAATTGTCTAGATCAAGAGAATGAACTCTGTTTTTGATGTTAGACAGGCTGCTTCCAAGGAATGAACTCCTAGCAATCTATGTTCAAGGATGAACAAAGGATTCACAGATTCTAGAGAGAGTTTTTGATAAAAAGAGTGAATAATATTTTCTGAAACAAAAGAGAGTTTAAGTAGAGAAGAAGAAAATGGAAAAGTCCTAAAATTGTAGAAAAATAAGAAAAACTTAATTAAAACTAAAATTGTCTTGAAAACTCAATATTAATTATTTTTGGTTGATTTTTTTACTTCATTTTCGTGGCTAGCCATTTAGAAAGATAGAATGGATCCTCAACTTGGGTATTGATCTTCTTTTAGGGTGAGAAAATTCCTAAGCCATTCATGAGGCTGATCCACATCTTTTCCATCTTGTTTGACATGTTCTTCATTATCAATATAAGATCTTTATGCTCCATTCCAACCTTAGATTCATCTTCAAGCTTTCCATTCAGCCATCCCGGTTTATCCTTTGTTGCATAGTCATCTGGCTCAACCATGGTTGCATCATCAATATCTACCCCTTTCTCTCTCAAACCATCAGATCATCCTTCAAAAGAATCAGGGACAAAAGGATCTCCTCATAAGGGATTCATCACCCTTTCTCCATCAAACCATCAGATCATCCTTCATAGAATCAGGGACAAAAAGAATCTCATCATAAGGGATTCATCAAGTGGTATCAAAGCAGATTTGAAGGCTCTTGATCTGGGTTTAATTCTGAAACTCTCAAAATCTAGGTTTGCATCTGAAAATCTCTATTTCTTCTTCTTTGTTTGGGAAATCTGATTTTTTTCTCTGTAATTCTCATAAAGTTCTTATCTTTCTATCTGTATAATCTGCAAGAGGGCCAACCAGATTTAGAAAAAAAAGAAAAAAAAAGAATTTTGAAAAGTTGAAGAGAAATCCAACTTGACTGAAGAGAAATCCAGTCTCTGGTGGTAATGCCTCTTGCAAACAAAAATCTTGCAATCTTTCTATCTCTTTCTTCTGTTTTGGTGTTGGGGAATTGATCTCTAAAAGCTTGATCTTTGTTTGTTGCTGAGCTACTGGATTCACAGAGAAAACTCACTGAAAAATCAGAGAGAAACACTTGAGAGAAGAGAGGCTTTGGCTATTCATATATGTGTTAACTTTTGTTGTTGAGATTGTAACAGGAAACCATGGCTGGAGATGTCAGTAAAAGAAAGGAGGCACCAACTTTGACATTGAATAAATTGCAGATGGAAGCGATGATGTCTGAGATCATGAAAAGAATGAAAAAGACTAATCTTATACAAAAGAAACATGTTGATGATTTCTTTGGTAATGTATCTCAGGTTCAGAAGGATGCAAAGATCAAAAAGAGGAGCAGAATACCATCTTTCTGTGGCAGAAATGACCATGATGGTTACTTGGAGTGGGAGCAGCAAATGGAACTTGTCTTTGATGGCCAAAATTATTCAGAAAGCAAAAAGGTTAGATTGGCTACATCAGAATTTTGTGGAGATGCCATTCAATGGTGGTATCAGCTTGTTACTACCAGAAAAAGAACAGGAGAAGCACAAATTGCATCCTTGTTTGAGCTCAAACACTTCATGAAGAAACACTTTGTTACTGAGAACTACAACAGAAAACAAACCAAGACAGGCCAAAGAGGAGACAAGTACTTTCCATGATCATGATCATCCAAGAAAGTCTCAGCCACATAAGCAAAGAAGGCCAGACCCACGTACTCTCTCAAGAGTCACTAAGCCACTGTGTTCTAAGAAGAAATCAGCTATTCAAGAGCACAAAATTGAATCATGTTTTCTTAGCCAAAAAACTCATAAGATTGAAACTGTGACTTCTGATTGTGCTAATGATTCTTATTCTTGTCATGAAAGGGAGCATATGGGAGTTGAAGAACCTAAAGACCTTGAGGAAGAACGTGGAAACCACACTGAAAAGGAGAAAGAAGTCTCAGATTGCTTACCATGGTTGAAAGACAAAGGAGAAAGAAAGCTGCTGGAAAACTATGAGAGTTCTTTACTCTGTTTTGAATTTTTACCTGAACTTACACCTGATTGTGATGAACTAACCTGTTTTGAACCGGAGACAAGTAGCATTGATTCAGTGTCTCAGGTCTTAGAAGAAAACCCAGCAGAAGAAGCACAAAAGAGTTCACCACCAGAAGAAGTGTTGGAGCAGCCCAACATTGAAGCAAAAACAAATGCCAAGTCATTCTCTTTGAACTCTCAAGGACACTGTAAGGATCTTGATATGGTTAATTATATGCCTGAGATGTTTGTTATGATTAGTTCCAGTGATGTAAAACGTTTTGCTCTTGAAAAAGTGAGAATTTTGTGTCTCAAACTCTGTTTTTGATAACATGATTCACTCTTTTAAGAAACTTGAACCAGATAAATTTTCTAAAGAAAAACGTTTTTCCTGTGATAGTGAACTCAATCCTGGTCTTGTTTTGAGTTTTAATCAATTTATGGAACATAACAAAAGCCTTGATCACCCTGAAAAGAGAATTGAGGTTATTTTGCAACAATCTGATTTATGTTACAGAAAACCTTGTAATTCTTTTGCTTGCTTTGAAGATAATGGCTTTGATCTGAGTTTTTCAAGATATGAACTGATCACTGATGATTTGCTTTCTTCCACCCGTGTCTGGAAAGAGCTTATTGATAGGAATTTTCAGAAAACAAAATCACTTAGAGCTGAAACCAATTTTAGTTGTGATTTTGTTTTGAAAACTGTCCATTCTTGTTCTAAAACTGATAAATTTTGGACTCTTTTGAGATCATTGTTTGAGAATTGTGTTGTTTTGAGCTTTGATGATATTCTGGTTTATAACACTTTCTTTGATAAGCATGTTGAGCCTTGGCTAAGTAATTCTCAGTTTGAACTTGATCTTTTATGTTCTGAATTTGAGAAACTGGTGCATGTTTTGAAGTTGTTCTTTAGGAACTATGCTATCACGTGCCTTGTAACCATTCTGGTTTACAACACTTACTTTGATAGACATTTTAAAAATCTAAAACAAGTGAAAAATGTTCTTAAAAAGAAACTCTTTGTTATAGATCAGATTAAGAACATGTCTTGCACATATAACACTGGAAATGCAGACTTTGTTTTGAGTTTCAAGGAAAAGCAGGATGTCTCCCAAAGGAGTGTGAAAGATGAAAGCAAACACCAAGCTTATCAGCCTAAGATTTGGAGATGGAAGTTCTTGAGGAAAATGGCTTCAAAACTCCAAGGAATTTTCTTTCTGAAACTTTACTTTCATGTTGCTTACTTGATTCTTTACTTGAACCTTTGTCTTATGACTAATCTGTTTCCTTTTGATGTAAAAGATACAGATTTGAGGTCAAATCTTTTTAAAGGAACAGGGGATGATGCAACCATGGTTGAAACATATGACTATGCAACAAAGGATAAACCGGGATGGCTGAATGGAAAGCTTGAAGATGAATCTAAGGTTGGAATGGAGCATAAAGATCTTATATTGATAATGAAGAACATGTCAAACAAGATGGAAAAGATGTGAATCAGCCTCATGAATGGCTTAGGAATTTTCTCAGCCTAAAAGAAGATCAATACCCAAGTTAAGGATCCATTCTATCTTTCTGAATGACTAGCCACGAAAATGAAGTCAAAAAAATCAACCAGAAATAATTAATATTGAGTTTTCAAGACAATTTTAGTTTTAATTAAGTTTTTCTTATTTTTCTACAAGTTTAAGACTTTTCCATTTCCTTCTTCTCTACTTAAACTCTCTTTTGTTTCAGAAAATATTATTCACTCTTTTTATCAAAAACTCTCTCTAGAATCTGTGAATCCTTTGTTCATCCTTCAACTTAGATTGCTAGGAGTTCATTCCTTCCAAGCAACCTGTCTAAGATCAAAAACAGAGTTCATTCTCTTGATCTAGACAATTCTACGCAAGATTTGATCATTCCATAGATCATTTCTGAAGATCATCCAATCAATCCATCCATCATCATCAATATCCACCCCTTTCTCTCTCAAACCATCAGATAATCCTTCAAAAGAATCAGGGACAAAAGAATCTCCTCATAAGGGATTCATCACCCTTTCTCCATCAAACCATCATTTCATCCTTCATAGAATCAGGGACAAAAAGAATCTCATCATAAGGGATTCATCATTTATTCAACTTCATCAAAGAATCTCCATTGATTAATGGTTCCAAATAAAGCTTTTTACATAGTGATTCATCCTGGACTAATTAGAAGCTTGAAGAACTTGCCATATGTCCAAACAGGCTAAACATGGATATCTTGATTAGAAAGTGGAATAACTTCTTAAAAAATAACTCCTTCGGAATTTATACAACTTCATGGATACTCTTCACTGAATAGTGGTTCCAAATAAAACTTCTTACATAGTGATTCATCCTGGTTTGATTAGAAGTTTCAAGAACTTGCCATATGTCCAAACAGGCTAAACATCGATATCCTGATTAAAAAGTGGAATAACTTCTTAAATATAACTCTTTTGGGATTGATTCAACTTCGTGGATACTCTCCACTGTAATGGTTCCAAATCAAGCTTCTTGCATAGTGATTCATCCTGGTTTGATTAAAAGCTTCAAGAACTTGCCATATGTCCAAACAGGTTAAACATAGATATCCTGATTTGAAAGTGGAATAACTTCTTAAACATAACTACTTTGGGATTGATTCCACTTCATGGATACTCTCCACTGAATAATGGTTCCAAATCAAGCTTCTTGCATAGTGATTCATCCTGGTTTGATTAGAAGCTTGAAGAACTTGTCATATGTCCAAACAGGCTATACATGGATATCCTGATTAGAAAGTGGAATAACTTCTTAAACATAACTCCTTTGGGATTTATTCAACCTCAAGGATACTGTCCACTGAATAATGGTTGCAAATCAAGCTTCTTTCATAGTAATTCATCCTGGTTTGATTAGAAGTTTCAAGAACTTGCCATATCTCCAAACAAGCTAAACATGGATTTCCTGATTAGAAAGTGGAATAACTTCTTAAACATAACTCCTTTGGGATTTAATCAACTTCAAGGATACTCTCCACTGAATAATGGTTCCAAATAAAGCTTCTTACATAGTGATTCATCCTGGTTTGATTAAAAGCTTGAAGAACTTGTCATATGTCCAAACAGGCTAAACATTGATATCCTGATTAGAAAGTGGAATAACTTATTTAACATAACTCCTATGAGATTTATTCAACTTCATGGATACTCTCCACTGAATAATGTTTCCAAATCAAGCTTCTTACATAGTGATTCATCATGTTTTGATTAGAAGCTTGAAGAACTTGCCATATGTCCAAACAGGCTAAACATGGATATCCTGATTAGAAAGTGGAATAACTAATTAAACATAACTCTTTCGGGATTTATACAACTTCATGGATACTCTCCACTTAATAATGGTTCCAAATCAAGCTTCTTGCATAGTGACTGATCCTGATTTGATTAAAAGTTTGAAGAACTTGCCATATGTCCAAACATGCTAAACATGGATATCCTGATTAGAAAGTGGAATAAATTATTAAACATAACTCCTTTGGGATTTATTCAACTTCATGGATAATCTCCACTGAATAATGGTTCCAAATCAAGCTTCTTACATAGTGATTCATCCTGGTTTGATTAGAAGCTTGAAGAACTTGCCATATGTCCAAACAGGCTAAACATTGATATCCTGATTAGAAAGTGGAATAACTTATTCAACATAACTCCTATGAGATTTATTCAACTTCATGGATACTCTCCACTTAATAATGGTTCCAAATCAATCTTCTTACATAGTGATTCATCTTGGTTTTATCAGACGCTTCAAGAACTTGCCATATGTCCAAACAGGCTAAACATGGATATCCTGATTAGAAAGTGGACTAACTTCTTAAACATAACTCCTTTGGGATTTATACAACTTCATGGATACTCTCCACTGAATAATGGTTACAAATCAAGCTTCTTACATAGTGATTCATCCTGGTTTGATTAGAAGTTTCAAGAACTTGCCATATGTCCAAACTGGCTAAACATGGATATCCTTATTAGATAGTGGAATAACTTGTTAAACATAACTCCTTTGGGATTGATTCAACTTCATTGATACTCCCCACTGAATAATGGTTCCAAATCAAGCTTCTTGCATAGTGATTCATCTTGGTTTGTTTGGAAGCATGAAAAACTTGCCATATGTCCAAACATGCTAAACATGGATATCCTGATTAGAAAGTGGAATAACTTCTTCAACATAACTCCTATGGGATTTATTCAACTTCATGGATACTCTCCACTGAATATTGGTTCCAAATCAGGCTTCTTACATAGTGATTCATCCTGGTTTTATTTAAATCTTCAAGAACTTGCCATATGTCCAAATAGGTTAAACATGGATATCCTGATTAGAAAGTCGAATAACTTCTTATACCTAACTCCTTTGGAATTTATTCAACTTCATGATACTCTCCACTGAATAATGGTTCCAAATCAAGATTCTTGCATAGTGATTCATCCTGGTTTGATTAGAAGCTTCAAGAACTTGCCATATGTCCAAACAGGCTAAACATGGATATCCTGATTAGAAAGTGGAATAACTTCTTAAACATAACTCCTTTGAGATTGATTCAATCTCATGGATACTCTACACTGAATAATGGTTCCAAATCAAGCTTCTTACATAGTGATTCGTCTTGGTTTGTTTAGAAACATGAAGAACTTGCCATATGTCCAAACAGGCTAAACATGGATATCTTGATTAGAAAGGGGAATAAATTCTTCAACATAACTCCTGTGGGATTTATTCAACTTCATGAAAGAATCTCCATTGATTAATTGCTCCAAATAAATATTTTTACATAGTGATTCATCCTGGTTTGATTAGAAGCTTGAAGAACTTGCCATATGTCCAAACAGGTTAAACATGGATATCCTAATTAGAAAGTGGAATAACTTCTTAAACATAACTCCTTTGGGATTGATTCAACTTCATGGATACTCTCCACTGAATAATGGTTCCAAATCAAGCTTTTTGCATAGTGATTCATCCTGGTTTGATTAGAAGCTTCAAGAACTTGCCATATGTCCAAAAAAGCTAAACATGGATATCCTGATTAGAAAGTGGAATAACTTCTTAAACATAACTCCTTTGGGATTGATTCAACTTCATGGATACTCTCCACTGAATAATGGTTCCAAATCAAGCTTCTTGCACAGTGATTCATCATGGTTTGATTAGAAGCTTCAAGAACTTGCCATATGTCCAAAAAAGCTAAATATGGATATCCTGATTAGAAAGTGGAATAACTTCTTAAACATAACTCCTTTGGGATTTATTCAACTTCATGGATACTCTCCACTGAATAATGTTTCCAAATCAAGCTTCTTGCATAGTGATTCATCCTGGTTGGATTAGAAGTTTCAAGAACTTGCCATATTTCCAAACAGGCTAAACAGCAATATCTTGATTAAAAAGTGGAATAACTTCTTAAACATAACTCCTTTGGGATTGATTCTACTTCATGGATATTATACACTGAATAATGGTTTCAAATCAAGCTTTTGGCATAGTGATTCATCCTGGTTTGATTAAAAGCTTCAAGAACTTGTCATATGTCCAAACAGGTTAAACATGGATATCCTAATTAGAAAGTGGAATAACTTCTTAAACATAACTCCTTTGGGATTGATTCAACTTCATGGATACTCTCCACTGAATAATGGTTCCAAATCAAGCTTCTTGCATAGTGATTCATCCTGGTTTGATTAGAAGTTCCAAGAACTTGCCATATGTCCCAAAAAGCTAAATATGTATATCCTGATTAGAAAGTGGAATAACTTCTTAAACATAACTCGTTTGTGATTGATTCAACTTCATGGATACTCTCCACTGAATAATGGTTCCAAATCAAGCTTCTTGCATAGTGATTCATCCTGGTTTGATTAGAAGCTTCAAGAAGTTGCCATATGTCCAAAAAATCTAAATATGGATATCATGATTAGAAAGTGGAATAACTTCTTAAACACAACTCCTTTGGGATTGATTCAACTTCATGGATACTCTCCACTGAATAATGGTTCCAAATCAAGTTTCTTGCATAGTGATTCATCCTGGTTTGATTAGAAGCTTCAAGAACTTGCCATATGTCCAAACATGCTAAACATGGATATCCTGATTAGAAAGTGGAATAACTTCTTAAACATAACTCCTTTGGGATTGATTCAATCTCATGGATACTCTACACTGAATAATGGTTCCAAATCAAGCTTCTTACATAGTGATTCATCTTGGTTTGTTTAGAAGCATGAAGAACTTGCCATATGTCCAAACAGGCTAAACATGGATATCTTGATTAGAAAGCGGAAGAACTTCTTCAACATAACTCTTATGGGATTTATTCAACTTCATGAAAGAATCTCCATTGATTAATGGTTCCAAATAAAGTGGAATAACTTCTTAAACATAACTCGTTTGTGATTGATTCAACTTCATGGATACTCTCCACTGGATAAAGGTTCCAAATCAAGCTTCTTGCATAGTGATTCATCCTGGTTTGATTAGAAGCTTCAAGAACTTGGCATATGTCCAAACAGGCTAAACATGGATATCCTGTTTAGAAAGTGGAATTACTTCTTAAACAAAACTTCTTCGGGATTTATACAACTTCATGGATACTCTCCACTGAATAATGGTTCCAAATCAAGCTTCTTACATAGTGATTCATCCTAGTTTGATTAGAAGTTTCAAGAACTTGCCATATGTCCAAACATGCTAAACATCGATATCCTGATTAAAAAGTGGAATAACTTCTTAAACATAACTCCTTTGGGATTGATTCAACTTCATGGATATTATCCACTGAATAATGGTTCCAAATCAAGCTTTTGGCATAGTGATTCATCCTGGTTTGATTAAAAGCTTCAAGAACTTGTCATATGTCCAAACAGGTTAAACATGGATATCCTAATTAGAAAGTGGAATAACTTCTTAAACATAACTCCTTTGGGATTAATTCAACTTCATGGATACTCTCCACTGAATAATGGTTCCAAATGAAGCTTCTTGCATAGTGATTCATCCTGGTTTGATTAGAAGCTTCAAGAACTTGCCATATGTCCAAACAGGCTAAACATGGATATCCTGATTAGAGAGTGGAATAACTTCTTAAACATAACTCCTTTGGGATTGATTCAACTTCATGGATACTCTCCACTGAATAATGGTTCCAAATCAAGCTTCTTGCATAGTGATTCATCCTGGTTTGATTAGAAGTTTCAAGAACTTGCCATATGTCCAAAAAAGCTAAATATGGATATCCGGATTAGAGAGTGGAATAACTTCTTAAACATAACTTCTTTGGGATTGATTCAAGTTCATGGATACTATCCACTGAATAATGGTTTCAAATCAAGCTTCTTGCATAGTGATTCATCCTGGTTTGATTAGAAGCTTCAAGAACTTGCCTTATGTCCAAAAAAGCTAAATATGGATATCCTGATTAGAAAGTGGAATAACTTCTATAATATAACTCCTTTGGGATTTATTTAACTTCATGGAGACTCTCCACTGAATAATGGTTCCAAATCAAGCTTCTTACATGGTGATTGATCCTGGTTTGATTAAAAGTTTGAAGAACTTGCCATATGTCCAAACAGGCTAAACATGGATATCCTGATTAGAAAGTGAAATAACTTCTTAAACATAACTCCTATGAGATTTATTCAACTTCATGGATACTCTCCACTGAATAATGGATCCAAATCAGGCTTCTTACATAGTGATTCATCCTGGTTTGATTAGAACCTTGAAGAACTTGACATATGTCAAAATAGGCTAAACGTTGGATATCCTGATTAGAAAGTGGAAAAACTTCTTAAACATAACTCCTATGAGATTTATTCAACTTAATGGATACTCTCCACTGAATAATGGTTTCAAATCAAGCTTCTTACATCCTGGTTTGATTAAAAGCTTCAAGAACTTGCCATATGTCCAAACATGTTAAACATGGATATCCTGATTAGAAAGTGGAATAACTTCTTAAACATAACTCCTTTGGGATTGATTAAAATTAATGGATACTCTCCACTGAATAATGGTTACAAATCAAGCTTCTTGCATAGTGATTCATCCTGGTTTGATTAGAAGCTTCAAGAACTTGCCATATGTCCAAAAAGCTAAATATGTATATCCTGATTAGAAAGTGGAATAACTTCTAAAATATAACTCTTTTGGGATTTATTTAGTGTCATGGAGACTCTACACTGAATAGTGGTTCCAAATCAAGCTTCTTACATAGTGATTGATCCTGGTTTGATTAAAAGCTTGAAGAACTTGCCATAGGTCCAAACAGGCTAAACATGGATATCCTGATTAGAAAGTGGAATAACTTCTTAAACATAACTCCTTTGGGATTTATTCAACTTCATGGATACTCTCCACTGAATATTGGAATCAAATCAAGCTTCTTACATAGTGATTCTTCATGGTTTGATTAGAAGCTTGAAGAACTTGTCATATGTCCAAACAGGCTAAACATTGATATCCTGATTAGAATGTGGAATAACTTATTTAACATAACTCCTATGAGATTTATTCAACTTCATGGATACTCTCCACTGGATAAAGGATCCAAATCAAGCTTCTTACATAGTGATTCATCCTGGTTTGATTAGAACCTTGAAGAACTTGACATATGTCAAAATAGGCTAAACGTTGGATATCCTGATTAGAAAGTGGAAAAACTTCTTAAACATAACTCCTTTGGGATTTATACAACTTCATTGATACTCTCCACTGAATACTGGTTCCAAATCAAGCTTCTTGCATAGTGATTGATCCTGGTTTGATTAAAAGTTTGAAGAACTTGCCACATGTCCAAACTGGCTAAACATGGATATTCTTATTAGAAAGTGGAATAACTTCTTAAACATAACTCCTTTGGGATTTACTCAACTTCAGGGATACTCTCCACTGAATAAATGGTTCCAAATCAAGCTTCTTGCATAGTGATTCATCCTGGTTTGATTAGAAGCTTCAAGAACTTGCCATATGTCCAAAAAACTAAATATGGATATCCTGATAGAAAGTGGAATAACTTCTAAAATATAACTCTTTTGGGATTTATTTAACGTCATGGAGACTCTACACTGGATAGTGGTTCAAAATCAAGCTTCTTACATAGTGATTGATCCTGGTTTGATTAAAAGCTTGAAGAACTTGTCATAGGTCCAAACAGGCTAAACATGGATATCCAGATTAGAAAGTGGAATAACTTCTTAAACATAACTCCTTTGGGATTTATTCAACTTCATGGATACTCTCCACTGAATATTAGAATCAAATCAAGCTTCTTACATAGTGATTCTTCATGGTTTGATTAGAAGCTTAAAGAACTTGTCATATGTCCAAACAGGCTAAACATTGATATCCTGATTAGAATATGGAATAACTTATTTAACATAACTCCTATGAGATTTATTCAATTTCATGGATACTCTCCACTGAATAATGGTTACAAATCAAGCTTCTTATATAGTGATTCATCCTGGTTTGGTTAGAATCTTGAAGAAGTTGCCATATGTCCAAACAAGCTAAACATGGCTATCCTGATTAGAAAGTGGACTACCTTCTTGAACCTAACTCCTAGTAGATTTATTCAACTTCATGAAAGACTCTCCACTGAATAATGGTTTCAAATAAAGCTTTTTACATAGCGATTCATCCTGGTTTGATTAGAAGCTTGAAGAACTTGTCATATGTCCAAACAAGCTAAACATTGTTATCCTGATTAGAAAGTGGAATAACTTATTTAACATAACTCCTATTAGATTTTTTCAACTTCATGGATACTCTCCACTGAATAATGGTTCCAAATAAATCTTCTTACATAGTGATTCATCCTGGTTTGATTAGAAGCTTGAAGAACTTGCCATATATCCAAACAGGCTAAACATGGATATCCTGATTAGAAAGTGGAATAACTTCTTAAACATAACTACTTCGGGATTTATACAACTTCATGGATACTCTCCACTGAATAACGGTTCCAAATAAAGCTTCTTGCATAGTGATTGATCCTGGTTTGATTAAAAGTTTGAAAAACTTGCCAGATGTCCAAACAGGCTAAACATGGATATCCTGATTAGAAAGTGGAATAACTTCTTAAACATAACTCCTTTGGGATTTATTCAACTTCATGGATACTCTCCACTGAATAATGGTTCCAAATCAAGCTTCTTACATAGTGATTCATCCTTGTTTGATTAGAAGCTTGAAGAACTTGCCATATGTCCAAACAGGCTAAACATTGATATCCTAATTAGAAAGTGGAATAACTTATTTAACATAACTCCTATGAGATTTATTCAACTTCATGGATACTCTCCACTTAATAATGGTTCCAAATCAATCTTCTTACATAGTGATTCATCCTGGTTTTATTAGACGCTTCAAGAACTTGCCATATGTCTAAATAGGCTAAAAATGGATATCCTGATTAGAAAGTGGAATAACTTCTTAAACATAACTTCTTTGGGATTTATACAACTTCATGGATACTCTCCACTGAACAATGGTTCCAAATCACGCTTCTTACATAGTGATTCATCCTGGTTTGATTAGAAGTTTCAAGAACTTGCCATAGGTCCAAACAGGCTAAACATGGATATCGTGATTAGATAATGGAATAACTACTTAAACGTAACTCCTTTGGGATTGATTCAACTTCATTGATACTCTCCACTGAATAATGGTTCCAAATCAAGCTTCTTGCATAGTGATTCATCTTGGTTTGTTTAAAAGCATGAAGAACTTGCCATATGTCCAAACAGGCTAAACATGGATATCCTGATTAGAAAGTGGAATAACTTCTTCAACATAACTCCTATGGGATTTATTCAACTTCATGGATACTCTCCACTGAATATTGGTTCCAAATCAGGCTTCTTACATAGTGATTCATCCTGGTTTGATTAAAAGCTTCAAGAACTTGCCATATGTCCAAACAGGTTAAACATGGATATCCTGATTAGAAAGTCGAATAACTTCTTCTTGCATAGTGATTCATCTTGGTTTGTTTAAAAGCATGAAGAACTTGCCATATGTCCAAACAGGCTAAACATGGATATCCTGATTAAAAAGTGGAATAACTTCTTCAACATAACTCCTATGGGATTTATTCAACTTCATGGATACTCTACACTGAATAATGGTTCCAAATCAAGCTTCTTACATAGTGATTTATCTTGGTTTGTTTAGAAGCATGAAGAACTTTCCATATGTCCAAACAGGTTAAACATGGATATCTTGATTAGAAAGTGGAATAACTTCTTCAACATAACTCCTATGGGATTTATTCAACTTCATGAAAGAATCTCCATTGATTAATGGTTCCAAATAAAGATTTTTACATAGTGATTCATCCTGGTTTGATTAGAAGCTTGAAGAACTTACCATATGTCCAAACAGGCTAAACAGGCTAAACATGGATATCCTGATTAGAAAGTGGAATAACTTCTTAAACAAAACTTCTTCGGGATTTATATAACTTCATGGATACTCTCCACTGAATAATGGTTCTAAATAAAGCTTCTTACATATTGATTCATCCTGGCTTGATTAGAAGTTTCAAGAACTTGCCATATGTCCAAACATGCTAAACATCGATACCTTGATTAAAAAGTGGAATAACTTCTTAAACATAACTACTTTGGGATTGATTCAACTTCATGGATAGTATCCACTGATTAATGGTTCCAAATCAAGATTCTTGCACAGTGATTCATCATGCTTTGATTAGAAGCTTCAAGAACTTGCCATATTTCCAAACAGGCTTAAAATGGATATCCTGATTAAAAAGTGGAATAACTTCTTTAACATAACTTCTTTGGGATTGATTCAACTTCATGGATACTCTCCACTGATTAATGGTTCCAAATCAAGCTTTTTACATAGTTATTCATCCTGGTTTGATTATAAGCTTGAAGAACTTGCCAGATGTCCAAAAAAGCTAAATATGGACATCCTGATTAGAAAGTGGAATAACTTCTTAAACATAACTCCTTTGGGATTTATTCAACTTCATGGATACTCTCCACTGAATAATGGTTCCAAATCAAGCTTCTTACATAGTGATTCATCCTGGTTTGATTAGAAGCTTGAATAACTTTTCATATGTCCAAACAGGCTAAACATTGATATCCTGATTAGAAAGTGGAATAACTTATTTAACATAACTCCTATGAGATTTATTCAACTTCATGGATACTCTCCACTGAATAATGGTTCCAAATCAAGCTTCTTACATAGTGATTCATCCTGGTTTGATTAGAAGCTTGAAGAACTTGCCATATGTCCAAAAAGGTTAAACATGGATATCCTGATTAGAAAGTGGAATAACTTCTTAAACATAACTCCTTCGGGATTTATACAACTTCATGGATACTCCCCACTGAATAATGGTTCCAAATCAAGCTTCTTACATAGTAATTCATCTTGGTTGGTTTAGAAGCATGAAGAACTTGCAATATGTCCAAACAAGCTAAACAGTGATATCTTGATTAGAAAGTGGAATAACTTCTAAAACATAACTCCTACGAGATTTATTCAACTTCATGAAAGAATCTCCATTGATTAATGGTTCCAAATAATGCTTTATACATAGTGATTCATCTTGGTTTGATTAGAAACTTGAAGAACTTGCCATATGTCCAAACAGGCTAAACATGGATATCCTGGTTAGAAAGTGGAATAACTTCTTAAACATAACTCCTTCAGGATTTATAAAACTTCATAATTACTCTCCACTGAATAATGGTTCCAAATAAAGCTTCTTACATATTGATTCATCCTGGTTTGATTAGAAGTTTCAAGAACTTGCCATATGTCCAAACAGGCTAAACATCGATACCTTGATTAAAAAGTGGAATAACTTCTTAAACCTAACTCCTTTGGGATTGATTCAACTTCATGGATACTATACACTGATTAATGGTTCCAAATTAAGATTCTTGCACAGTGATTCATCATGGTTTGATTAGAAGCTTCAAGAACTTGCCATATTTCCAAACAGGCTAAAAATGGATATCTTGATTAGAAAGTGGAATAACTTCTTTAACAAAACTCCTTTGGGATTTATTTAACGTCATGGAGACTCTACACTTAGTAATGGTTCCAAATCAAGCTTCTTACATAGTGATTCATCCTGGTTTGATTAAAATCTTGAAGAACTTGCCATATGTCCAAACAGGCTAAACATGGATATCCTGATTAGAAAGTGGAATAACTTCTTAGACATAACTCCTTTGGGATTTATTCAACTTCATGGATACTCTCCACTGAATAATGGAATCAAATCAAGCTTCTTACATAGTGATTCATCCTGATTTGGTTAGAAGCTTGAAGAACTTGTCATATGTCCAAACATGCTAAACATTGATATCCTGATTAGAAAGTGAAATAACTTATTTAACATAAGACCTATGATATTTATTCAACTTCATGGATACTCTCCACTGAATAATGGTTCCAAATCAAGCTTCTTACATAGAGATTCATCCTGGTTTGATTAGAAGCTTGAAGAACTTGCCATATGTCTAAACAGGCTAAACATGGATATCCTGATTAGAAAGTGGAATAACTTCTTAAACATAACTCCTTCAGGATTTATGCAACTTCATGGATACTCTCCACTGAATAATGGTTCCAAATCAAGCTTCTTGCATAATGATTGATCCTGGTTTGATTAAAAGTTTGACGAACTTGCCATATGTCCAAACAAGCTAAACATGGATATCCTGATTAGAAAGTGGAATAACTTCTTAAACATAACTCCTTTGGGATTTATTCAACTCCATGGATACTCTCCACTAAACAATGGTTCCAAATCAAACTTCTTGCATAGTGATTCATCCTGGTTTGATTAGAAGCTTCAAGAACTTGCCATATGTCCAAAAAAGCTTAATATGGATATCCTGATTTGAAAGTGGAATAACTTCTAAAATATAACTCCTTTGGGATTTATTTAACTTCAGGGAGACTCTACACTGAATAATGGTTCCAAATCAAGCTTCTTACATAGTGATTGATCTTGGTTTGATTAAAAGCTTGAACATCTTGCCATATGTCCAAACAGGCTAAACATGGATATCCTGATTAGAAAGGGGAATAACTTCTTAAACATAACTCCTTTGGGATTTAATCAACTTCATGGATACTCTCCACTGAATAATGGTTCCAAATCAAGCTTCTTACATAGTGATTCATCCTGGTTTGATTAGAAGCTTGAAGAACTTGCCATATGTCCAAACAGGCTAAACAT
>MU106840.1:3924-38360 GCA_012274485.2 Sinapis alba | reverse complement strand
AACAACTTGCCATATGTCCAAACAGGCTAAACATGGATATCCTGATTAGAAAGGGGAATAACTTCTTAAACATAACTCCTTTGGGATTTATTCAACTTCATGGATACTCTCCACTGAATAATGGTTCCAAATCAAGCTTCTTACATAGTGATTCATCCTGGTTTGATTAGAAGCTTGAAGAACTTGCCATATGTCCAAACAGGCTAAACATTGATATCCTGATTAGAAAGTGGAATAACTTATTTAACATAACTCCTATGAGATTTATTCAACTTCATGGATACTCTCCACTGAATAATGGTTCCAAATCAAGCTTCTTACATAGTGATTCCTCCTGGTTTGATTAAAAGCTTCAAGAACTTGCCATATGTCCAAACATGTTAAACATGGATATCCTGATTAGAAAGTGGAATAATTTCTTAAACATAACTCCTTTGGGATTGATTCAACTTAATGGATACTATCCAGTGAATAATGGTTCCAAATCAAGCTTCTTGCATAGTGATTCATCGTGGTTTGATTAGAAGCTTCAAGAACTTGCCATATGTCCAAAAAAGCTAAATATGGATATCATGATTAGAAAGTGGAATAACTTCTAAAATATAACTCCTTTGGGATTTATTTAACTTCATGGAGACACTCCACTGAATAATGGTTACAAATTAAGCTTCTTACATAGTGATTGATCCTGGTTTGATTAAAAGCTTGAAGAACTTGCCATATGTCCAAACGGGCTAAACATGGATATCCTGATTAGAAACTGGAATAACTTCTTAAACATAACTCCTTTGGGATTTATTCAACTTCATGGATACTCTCCACTGAATAATGGTTCAAAATCAAGCTTCTTACATAGTGATTCATCCTGGTTTGATTAGAAGCTTGAAGAACTTGCCATATGTCCAAACAGGCTAAACATTGATATCCTGATTAGAAAGTGGAATAACTTATTTAACATACCTCCTATGAGATTTATTCAACTTCATGGATACTCTCCACTGAATAATGGTTCCAAATCAAGCTTCTTACATAGTGATTCCTCCTGGTTTGATTAAAAGCTTCAAGAACTTGCCATATGTCCAAACATGTTAAACATGGATATCCTGTTCAGAAAGTGGAATAATTTCTTAAACATAACTCCTTTGGGATTGATTCAACTTAATGGATACTATCCACTGAATAATGTTTCCAAATCAAGCATCTTATATAGTGATTCATCTTGGTTTGTTTAGAAGCATGAAGAACTTGCCATATGTCCAAACAGGCTAAACATGGATATCTTGATTAGAAAGTGGAATAACTTCTTCAACATAACTCCTATGGGATTTATTGAACCTCATGAAAGAATCTCCATTGATTAATGGTTCCATATAAAGATTTTTACATAGTGATTCATCCTGGTTTGATTAGAAGCTTGAAGAACTTGCCATATGTCCAAACAGGCTAAACAAGGATATCCTGATTAGAAAGTGGAATAACTTCTTAAAACAAAACTTCTTCGGGATTTATACAACTTCATGGATACTCTCCACTGAATAATGGTTCCAAATAAAGCTTCTTACATAGTGATTCATCCTGGTTTGATTAGAAGTTTCAAGAACTTGCCATATGTCCAAAAAGGCTAAACATCGATATCCTGATTAAAAAGTGGAATAACTTCTTAAACATAACTCCTTTGGGATTGATTCAACTTCATGGATATTATCCACTGAATAATGGTTCCAAATCAAGCTTTTGGCATAGTGATTCATCCTGGTTTGATTAGAAGCTTCAACAACTTGCCATATGTCCAAAAAAGCTAAATATGGAAATCCTGATTAGAAAGTGGAATAACTTCTTAAACATAACTCCTTTGGGAGATATTCAACCTCATGGATACTCTCCACTGAATAATGGTTCCAAATGAAGCTTCTTGCATAGTGATTCATCCTGGTTTGATTAGAAGCTTCAAGAACTTGCCATATGTCCAAAAAAGCTAAATATGGATATCCTGATTATAAAATGGAATAACATCTAAAATATAACTCCTTTCGAATTTTTTTAACTTCATGGAGACTCTCCACTGAATAAGGTTCCAAATCAAGCTTCTTACATATTGATTGATCCTAGTTTGATTAAAAGCTTGAAGAACTTGCCATATGTCCAAATAGGCTAAACATGGATATCCTGATTAGAAAGTGGAATAACTTCTTAAACATAACTCCTTTGGGATTTATTCAACTTCATGGATACTCTCCACTGAATAATGGTTCCAAATCAAGCTTCTTACATAGTGATTCATCCTGGTTTAATTAGAAGCTTGAAGAATTTTTCATATGTCCAAACAGGCTAAACATTGATATCCTGATTAAAAAGTGGAATAACTTATTTAACATAACTCCTATGAGATATATTCAACTTCATGGATACTCTCCACTGAATAATGGTTCCAAATCAAGCTTCTTACATAGTGATTCATCCTGGTTTGATTAGAAGCTTGAAGAACTTGCCATATGTCCAAACAGGCTAAACATGGATATCCTCATTAGGAAGTGGAATAACTTCTTAAACATAACTCCTTCGGGATTTATACAACTTCATGGATACTCTCCACTGAATAATGGTTCCAAATCAAGCTTCTTACATAGTGATTTATCTTGGTTTGTTTAGAAGCATGAAGAACTTGCCATATGTCCAAACATGCTAAACATGGATATCTTGATTAGAAAGTGGAATAACTTCTTATTCAACTTCATGGATACTCTACACTCAATAATAGTTCCAAATAAAGCTTCTTGCATAATGATTCATCCTGGTTTGATTAGAAGCTTCAAGAACTTGTCATATGTTCAAACAGGCTAAACATGGATATCATGATTAGAAAGTGGAATAACTTCTTAAACATAACTCCTTTGGGATTGATTAAACTTCATGGATACTCTCCACTGAATAATGGTTCCAAATCAAGCTTCTTACATAGTGATTCATCTTGTTTTGTTTAGAAGCATGAAGAACTTTCCATATGACCAAACAGGCTAAGCATGGATATCCTGATTAGAAAGTGGAATAACTTCTTTAACATAACTCCTATGGGATTTATTAAACTTCATGAAAGAATCGCTTGATTAATGGTTCCAAATAAAGCTTTTTACATAGTGATTCATCATGGTTTGATTAGAAGCTTGAAGAACTTGCCATATGTCCAAACTGGCTAAACATGGATATACTGATTAGAAAGTGGAATAACTTCTTAAACATAACTCCTTCGGGATTTATACAACTTCATGGATACTCTCCACTGAATAATGGTTCCAAATCAAGCTTCTTACATAGTGATTCATCCTGGTTTGATTAGAAGCTTCAAGAACTTGCCATATGTCCAAACAGGCAAAACATGGATATCCTGATTAGAAAGTGGAATAACTTCTAAAACATAACTCCTTTGGNNAAGAACTTGCCATATGTCCAAACATGCTAAACATGGATATTCTGATTAGAAAGTTGAATAACTTCTTAAACATAACTCCTTTTAGATTTATTCAACTTCATGGATACTCTCCACTCAATAATGGTTCCAAATCAAGCTTATTGCATAGTGATTTATCCTGGTTTGATTAGAAGCTTGAAGAACTTGTCATATGTTCAAACAGGCTAAACATGGATATACTGATTAGAAAGTGGAATAACTTCTTAAACATAACTCCTTTGGGATTGATTAAACTTCATGGATACTCTCCACTGAATAATGGTTCCAAATCAACCTTCTTACATAGTGATTCATCTTTTTTAGTTTAGAAGCATGAAGAACTTGCCATATGTCCAAACAGGCTAAACATGGATATACTGATTAGAAAGTGGAATAACTTCTACAACATAACTCCTATGGGATTTATTCAACTTCATGAAAGAATTGCCACTGATTAATGGTTCAAAATAAAGCTTTTTACATAGTGATTCATCCTGGTTTGATTAGAAGCTTGAAGAACTTGCCATATGTCCAAACTGTCTAAACATGGATATCCTGATTAGAAAGTGGAAGAACTTCTTAAACATAACTCCTTCGGGATTTGTACAACTTCATGGATACTCTCCACTGAATAATGGTTCCAAATCAAGCTTATTACATAGTGATTCATCCTGGTTTGATTAGAAGCTTCAAGAACTTGCTATATGTCCAAACAGGCTAAACATGGATATCCTGATTAGAAAATGGAATAACTTCTAAAACATAAGTCATTTGGGATTTTTTCAACTTCATGGATACTCTCCACTGAATAATGGTTCCAAATCAAGCTTCTTACATAGTGATTGATCCTGGTTTGATTAGAAGCTTGAAAAACTTGCCATATGTCCAAACAAGCTAAACATTGATATCCTAATTAGAAAGTTGAATAACTTCTTAAACATAACTCCTTTTAGATTTATTCAACTTCATGGATACTCTCCACTCAATAATGGTTCCAAATCAAGCTTATTGCATAGTGATTTATCCTGGTTTGATTAGAAGCTTGAAGAACTTGTCATATGTTCAAACAGGCTAAACATGGATATACTGATTAGAAAGTGGAATAACTTCTTAAACATAACTCCTTTGGGATTGATTAAACTTCATGGATACTCTCCACTGAATAATGGTTCCAAATCAAGCTTCTTACATAGTGATTCATCTTGTTTTGTTTAGAAGCATGAAGAACTTGCCATATGTCCAAACAGGCTAAACATAGATATCCTGATTGGAAAGTGCAATAACTTCTTCAACATAACTCCTATGGGATTTATTCAACTTCATGAAAGAATCGCCACTGATTAATGGTTCAAAATAAAGCTTTTTACATAGTGATTCATCCTGGTTTGATTAGAAGCTTGAAGAACTTGCCATATGTCCAAACTGTCTAAACATGGATATCCTGATTAGAAAGTGGAATAACTTCTTAAACATAACTCCTTCGGGATTTGTACAACTTCATGGATACTCTCCACTGAATAATGGTTCCAAATCAACCTTATTACATAGTGATTCATCCTGGTTTGATTAGAAGCTTCAAGAACTTGCTATATGTCCAAACAGGCTAAACATGGATATCCTGATTAGAAAATGGAATAACTTCTAAAACATAAGTCATTTGGGATTTTTTCAACTTCATGGATACTCTCCACTGAATAATGGTTCCAAATCAAGCTTCTTACATAGTGATTGATCCTGGTTTGATTAGAAGCTTGAAAAACTTGCCATATGTCCAAACAAGCTAAACATTGATATCCTAATTAGAAAGTTGAATAACTTCTTAAACATAACTCCTTTTAGATTTATTTAACTTCATGGATACTCTCCAATCAATAATGGTTCCAAATCAAGCTTCTTGCATAGTGATTTATCATGGTTTGATTAGAAGCTTCAAGAACTTGTCATATGTTCAAACAGGCTAAACATGGATATCCTGATTAGAAAGTGGAATAACTTCTTAAACATAACTCCTTTGGGATTGATTAAACTTCATGGATACTCTCCACTGAATAATGGTTCCAAATCAAGCTTCTTACATAGTGATTCATCTTGTTTTGTTTAGAAGCATGAAGAACTTGCCATATGTCCAAACAGGCTAAACATAGATATCCTGATTGGAAAGTGCAATAACTTCTTCAACATAACTCCTATGGGATTTATTCAACTTCATGAAAGAATCGCTTGATCAATGGTTCCAAATAAAGCTTTTTACATAGTGATTCATCCTGGTTTGATTAGAAGCTTGAAGAACTTGCCATATGTCCAAACTGGCTAAACATGGATATCCTGATTAGAAAGTGGAATAACTTCTTAAACATAACTCCTTCGGGATTTATACAACTTCATGGATACTCTCCACTGAATTATGGTTCCAAATCAAGCTTATTACATAGTGATTCATCCTGGTTTGATTAGAAGCTTCAAGAACTTGCCATATGTCCAAACAAGCTAAACATGGATATCCTGATTAGAAAGTGGAATAACTTCTACCACATAACTCCTATGGGATTTATTCAACTTCATAAAAGAATTGCCACTGATTAATGGTTCCAAATGACGCTTTTTACATAGTGATTCATCCTGGTTTGATTAGAAGCTTGAAGAACTTGCCATATGTTCAAAAAGCTAAATATGGATATCCTGATTAGAAAGTGGAATAACTTCTAAAACATAACTCCTTTGGGATTTATTCAACTTCATAGAGACTCTCCACTGAATAATGGTTCAAAATCAAGATTTTTACATAGTGATTCATCCTGGTTTGATTAGAAGCTTGAAGAACTTGCCATATGTCCAAAAAGGCTAACACATGGATATCCTGATTAGAAAGTGGAATAACTTCTTAAACATAACTCCTTTGGGATTTTTTCATCTTCATGGATAATCTCTACTGAATAATGGTACCAAATCAAGCTTCTTACATAGTAATTGATGCTGGTTTGATTAGAAGCTTGAAGAACTTGCCATATGTCCAAATCTGCTAAACATGGATATCCTGATTAGAAAGTTGAATAACTTCTTAAACATAACTCATTTTGAATTTATTCAACTTCATAGATACTCTACACTCAATAATGGTTCCAAATAAAGCTTCTTGCATAGTGATTCATTCTGGTTTGATTAGAAGCTTCAAGAACTTGGCATATGTCTAAACAAGCTAAACATGGATATCCTAATTAGAAAGTGGAATAACTTCTTAATCATAACTCCTTTGTGATTGATTAAACTTCATGGATACTCTCCACTGAATAATGGTTCCAAATCAACCTTCTTACATAGTGATTCATCTTTTTTTGTTTAGAAGCATGAAGAACTTGCCATATGTCCAAACAGGCTAAACATGGATATCCTGATTAGAAAGTGGAATAACTTCTACAACATAACTCCTATGGGATTTATTCAACTTCATGAAAGAATTGCCATTGATTAATGGTTCCAAATAACGCTTTTTACATAGTGATTCATCCTGGTTTGATTAGAAGCTTGAAGAACTTGCCATATGTCCAAACTGGCTAAACATGAATATCCTGATTAGAAAGTGGAATAACTTCTTAAACATAACTCCTTTGGGATTTATACAACTTCATGGATACTCTACACTGAATAATGGTTCCAAATCAAGCTTCTTACATAGTGATTTATCCTGGTTTGATTAGGAGCTTCAAGAACTTGCCATATGTCCAAACAGGCTAAACCTGGATATCCTGATTAGAAAGTGGAATAACTTCTAAAACATAACTCCTTTGGGATTTTTTCAACTTCATGGATACTCTCCACTGAATAATGGTTCCAAATCAAGCTTCTTACATAGTGATTGATCCTGGTTTGATTAGAAGCTTGAAGAACTTGCCATATGTCCAAACAGGCTAAACATTGATATCCTGATTAGAAAGTTGAATAACTACTTAAACATAACTCCTTTTAGATTTATTCAACTTCATGGATACTATCCACTCAATAATGGTTCCAAATCAAGCTTCTTGAATAGTGATTCATCCTGGTTTGATTAGAAGGTTCAAGAACTTGCCATATGTCTAAATAAGCTAAACATGGATATCCTGATTAGAAAGTTGAATAACTTCTTAAACATAACTCCTTTGGGATTGATTAAACTTCATGGATACTCTCCACTGAATAATGGTTCCAAATCAAGCTTCTTACATAGTGATTCATCTTGTTTTGTTTAGAAGCATGAAGAACTTTCCATATGACCAAACAGGCTAAGCATGGATATCCTGATTAGAAAGTGGAATAACTTCTTTAACATAACTCCTATGGGATTTATTAAACTTCATGAAAGAATCGCTTGATTAATGGTTCCAAATAAAGCTTTTTACATAGTGATTCATCCTGGTTTGATTAGAAGCTTGAAGAACTTGTCATATGTCCAAACTGGCTAAACATGGATATACTGATTAGAAACTGGAATAACTTCTTAAACATAACTCCTTCGGGATTTATACAACTTCATGGATACTCTCCACTGAATAATGGTTCCAAATCAAGCTTCTTACATAGTGATTCATCCTGGTTTGATTAGAAGCTTCAAGAACTTGCCATATGTCCAAACAGGCAAAACATGGATATCCTGATTAGAAAGTGGAATAACTTCTAAAACATAANGCTAAACATGGATATTCTGATTAGAAAGTTGAATAACTTCTTAAACATAACTCCTTTTAGATTTATTCAACTTCATGGATACTCTCCACTCAATAATGGTTCCAAATCAAGCTTATTGCATAGTGATTTATCCTGGTTTGATTAGAAGCTTGAAGAACTTGTCATATGTTCAAACAGGCTAAACATGGATATACTGATTACAAAGTGAAATAACTTCTTAAACATAACTCCTTTGGGATTGATTAAACTTCATGGATACTCTCCACTGAATAATGGTTCCAAATCAACCTTCTTACATAGTGATTCATCTTTTTTTGTTTAGAAGCATGAAGAACTTGCCATATGTCCAAACAGGCTAAACATGGATATACTGATTAGAAAGTGGAATAACTTCTACAACATAACTCCTATGGGATTTATTCAACTTCATGAAAGAATTGCCACTGATTAATGGTTCAAAATAAAGCTTTTTACATAGTGATTCATCCTGGGTTGATTAGAAGCTTGAAGAACTTGCCATATGTCCAAACTGACTAAACATGGATATCCTGATTAGAAAGTGGAATAACTTCTTAAACATAACTATTTCGGGATTTGTACAACTTCATGGATACTCTCCACTGAATAATGGTTCCAAATCAAGCTTATTACATAGTGATTCATCCTGGTTTGATTAGAAGCTTCAAGAACTTGCTATATGTCCAAACAGGTTAAACATGGATATCCTGATTCGAAAATGGAATAACTTCTAAAACATAAGTCCTTTGGGATTTTTTCAACTTCATGGATACTCTCCACTGAATAATGGTTCCAAATCAAGCTTCTTACATAGTGATTGATCCTGGTTTGATTAGAAGCTTGAAAAACTTGCCATATGTCCAAACAAGCTAAACATTGATATCCTAATTAGAAAGTTGAATAACTTCTTAAACATAACTCCTTTTAGATTTATTTAACTTCATGGATACTCTTCAATCAATAATGGTTCCAAATCAAGCTTCTTGCATAGTGATTTATCATGGTTTGATTAGAAGCTTCAAGAACTTGTCATATGTTCAAACATGCTAAACATGGATATCCTGATTAGAAAGTGGAATAACTTCTTAAACATAACTCCTTTGGGATTGATTAAACTTCATGGATACTCTCCACTGAATAATGGTTCCAAATCAAGCTTCTTACATAGTGATTCATCTTGTTTTGTTTAGAAGCGTGAAGAACTTGTCATATGTCCAAACAGGCTAAACATGGATATCCTGATTAGAAAGTGGAATAACTTCTTCAACATAACTCCTATGGGATTTATTCAACTTCATGAAAGAATCGCTTGATCAATGGTTCCAAATAAAGCTTTTTACATAGTGATTCATCCTGGTTTGATTAGAAGCTTGAAGAACTTGCCATATGTCCAAACTGGCTAAACATGGATATCCTGATTAGAAAGTCGAATAACTTCTTAAACATAACTCCTTCGGGATTTATACAACTTCATGGATACTCTCCACTGAATTATGGTTCCAAATGAAGCTTATTACATAGTGATTCATCCTGGTTTGATTAGAAGCTTCAAGAACTTGCCATATGTCCAAACAAGCTAAACATGGATATCCTGATTAGAAAGTGGAATAACTTCTACAACATAACTCCTATGGGATTTATTCAACTTCATAAAAGAATTGCCACTGATTAATGGTTCCAAATGACGCTTTTTACATAGTGATTCATCCTGGTTTGATTAGAAGCTTGAAGAACTTGCCATATGTCCAAAAAGCTAAATATGGATATCCTGATTAGAAAGTGGAATAACTTCTAAAACATAACTCCTTTGGGATTTATTCAACTTCATAGAGACTCTCCACTGAATAATGGTTCAAAATCAAGATTTTTACATAGTGATTCATCCTGGTTTGATTAGAAGCTTGAAGAACTTGCCATATGTCCAAAAAGGCTAACACATGGATATCCTGATTAGAAAGTGGAATAACTTCTTAAACATAACTCCTTTGGGATTTTTTCATCTTCATGGATAATCTCTACTGAATAATGGTACCAAATCAAGCTTCTTACATAGTGATTGATCCTGGTTTGATTAGAAGCTTGAAGAACTTGCCATATGTCCAAATCTGCTAAACATGGATATCCGGATTAGAAAGTTGAATAACTTCTTAAACATAACTCATTTTGAATTTATTCAACTTCATAGATACTCCACACTCAATAATGGTTCCAAATAAAGCTTCTTGCATAGTGATTCATTCTGGTTTGATTAGAAGTTTCAAGAACTTGGCATATGTCTAAACAAGCTAAACATGGATATCCTAATTAGAAAGTGGAATAACTTCTTAATCATAACTCCTTTGGGATTGATTAAACTTTATGGATACTCTCCACTGAATAATGGTTCCAAATCAACCTTCTTACATAGTGATTCATCTTTTTTTGTTTAGAAGCATGAAGAACTTGCCATATGTCCAAACAGGCTAAACATGGATATCCTGATTAGAAAGTGGAATAACTTCTACAACATAACTCCTATGGGATTTATTCAACTTCATGAAAGAATTTCCATTGATTAATGGTTCCAAATAACGCTTTTTACATAGTGATTCATCCTGGTTTGATTAGAAGCTTGAAGAACTTGCCATATGTCCAAACTGGCTAAACATGAATATCCTGATTAGAAAGTGGAATAACTTCTTAAACATAACTCCTTCGGGATTTATACAACTTCATGGATACTCTACACTGAATAATGGTTCCAAATCAAGCTTGTTACATAGTGATTTATCCTAGTTTGATTAGGAGCTTCAAGAACTTGCCATATGTCCAAACAGGCAAAACATGGATATCCTGATTAGAAAGTGGAATAACTTCTAAAACATAACTCCTTTGGGATTTTTTCAACTTCATGGATACTCTCCACTGAATAATGGTTCCAAATCAAGCTTCTTACATAGTGATTCATCTTGTTTTGTTTAGAAGCATGAAGAACTTGCCATATGTCCAAAAAGGCTAAACATGGATATCCTGATTAGAAAGTGGAATAACTTATTTAACATAACTCCTATGATATTTATTCAACTTCATGAAAGACTCTCCACTTACTAATGGTTCCAAATCAAGCTTTTTACATAGTGATTCATCCTGGTTTGATTAGAAGCTTGAAGAACTTGTCATATGTACAAACATGCTAAACATGGATATCCTGATTAGAAAGTGGAATAACTTCTTAAACATAACTCCTTTGGGATTTATTCAACTTTATGGATACTCTCAACTGAATAATGGTTCCAAATCAAGCTTCTTTCATAGTGATTCATCCTGGTTTGATTAGAAGTTTCAAGAACTTGCCATATGTCCAAACAGGCTAAACATAGATATCCTGATTAGAAAGTGGAATATTTGCTTAAACATACCTCCTTTGGGATTGATTCAAATTCATGGATACTCTACACTGAATAATGTTTCCAAATCAAGCTTCTTCCATAGTGATTCATCCTGGTTTAATTAGAAGCTTGAAGAACTTGCCATATGTCCTAACAGGCTAAACATGAATATCCTGATTAGAAAGTGGAATAACTTATTCAACATAACTCCTATGTGATTTATTCGACTTCATGAAAGACTCTCCACTGAATAATAGTTCCAAATAAAGCTTTTTACATAGTGTTTCATCCTGGTTTGATTAGAAGCTTGAAGAACTTAGCCATATGTCCAAAAAAGCTAAATATGGATATCCTTATTAGAAAGTGGAATAACTTCTAAAACATAACTCCTTTGGTATTTATTTAACTTCATGGAGACTCTCCGCTGAATAACGGTTCCAAATAAAGCTTCTTACATAGTGATTCATCCTTGTTTTATTAAAAGCTTGAAGAACTTTCCATATGTCCAAACAGGCTAATAATGGATATCCTGATTAGAAAGTGGAATAACTTCTTAAACATAACTCTTTTGGGATTTATTCAACTTCATGGATACTCTCCACTGAATAATGGTTCCAAATCAACCTTCTTACATAGTGATTCATCCTGGTTTGATTAGAAGCTTGAAGAACTTGCCATATGTCCAAACAGGCTAAACATGGATATTTTGATTAGAAAGTGCAATAACTTATTTAACATAACTCCTATGAGATTTATTCATCTTCATGAAAGACTCTCCACTTATTAATGGTTCCAAATCAAGCTTTTTACATACTGATCTATCCTGGTTTGATTAGAATCTTGAAGAACTTGCCATATGTCCAAACATGCTAAACATGGATATCCTGATTAGAAAGTGGAATAACTTCTTAAACATAACTCCTTTGGGATTTATTGAACTTCATGGATACTCTCCACTGAATAATGGTTCCAAATCAAGCTTCTTACATAGTGATTCATCCTGGTTTGATTAGAAGCTTGAAGAACTTGCCATATTGTGAGAATTAGAGAATCAGAGAGTAACTAAGGAAGAACATGAAGAACACATGAAGAACTAGAGAGAGAGAGAGAGGGGATTTCGAAATGAGACTAGAGAGAAGTGTTTCTTATTCACTTGCTTAATTCAGAACATGTTACAAGCATATTTAAAGGCAAACAAAGGAGCTACTTGACAACATAAATTAATAAACAAAGGGAAGGCAGTCTTGTGTGATCAGGGAAGCAGTCTGGTGTGGTCAGGGCAGTCTGGTGTGGTCAGGGCAGTCTGGTATGATCAGTGCACGCCCAGACAGTGTGAAAGTGACAGGTCCTTGATCATGTCCCAACATGTGACCTTGTGGTCCTGCTTCTCCAACAGCTCTCTCAGCTCTCCCTCCTCCTTTGTCAATATCAATACAATATAGTAAGCTTCCTTGGACCTTCTTTAGCTCATGCAACCAGGCACAACACTTGCTTGCCTTTGAAGGCACTCTAGGTTGTACGGACAGCCTTGGTTCCCAAGTTAACTCCTAACTTAATTCGAATCAACCATTCCTCTTGATCTTTATTGCTTCATCTCAACACTCCCCCTCAAGCTTGACCACAGGGACTGGTCAAGCTTGGAAACCATGAAGCATTCCCTCATTAAAACCTTAGCTTGGAAAAACCACATGGGATAAAAACCAAGCCAAGGAAAAAGAGTAGAACACCTCATGGCTGAGAGGATCAGTGAGATGGGAGTTCCATGAGTCCAAGTTTGGAATGTATGAACTCACAGACCTTGATGCTTGCTGCTTTGGTGAAGATGTCTGCCAACTGATCTTCACTTCTAGTGTAGCATGGTAGGATAATTTTCTGCTCCACAGCTTGTCTAACCTTATGACAATCCACTTCTATGTGCTTGGTCCTTTCATGAAACACATTGTTGGATGCTATATGGATGGCTGCTTGATTATCACAGTGCATTGTGATAGGTGTGGTCGTCTCAATGCCCAAGTCTCTCATCAGGTTCTTGATCCAAATCAGTTCACTTGTGAGCTTCCTCATTGCTCTATACTCAGCCTCAGCACTGGAGCATGATACTATCTTCTGTTTCTTGCTCTTCCAAGTGACTAAGTTGCCTCCAATGAAGGTACAGTAGCCTGTCGTGGACCTCCTGTCCACCCTATCTCCAGCCCAATCAGCATCACAGTACCCTACTATCTCAGTGCTCTTGTTACAACCCATCCAAACTCCTTGCCCTGGTGCCTCTCTAAGATACCTCAGAAGTCTCTCCACCATGTTCCAATGGTGTAGCTTAGGAGCTTGCATGTGCTGGCTGACTTGATTGACTGCAAAACACACATCTGGTCTTTTGATTGTAAGGTAGATCAGCTTCCCAACCATTCTTCTATATCTCTTGACATCTCCATATGGCTTGTCCTCAATCTCCCCCTCACGCAAGACCTTGTAACCATCTTCTAGTGGTGTCTTGGCAGCTCTTCCACCTAGATCACCTGCCTCACTCAACAAATCAAGTGTGTACTTCCTTTGGGATAGAAACATCCCCTCTTTAGATCGGCATATCTCTATTCCTAGGAAGTACTTTAACTCACCCAAGTCTTTGATATCAAATGATGATTTAAGAAAAGATTTAGTTAAGAGGATACCTTCCTTGTCACTTCATGTGATTATGATATCATCCACATACACTAAGATCACCACAATGCCTCTTGGACTGGTGAGCGTGAAGAGAGTATGGTCAGCTTCAGATTTCACAAAGCCCCTTCCATTTATAGTTGTACTGAGTTTGTGCTACCAGGCCCTTGGTGATTGCTTCAGTCCATAGATGGCTTTCTTCAATCTAAGGACATTTCCAGGCTTCACTAGATGCTCTAGACCAGGAGGTGGTCTCATGCAGACTTCATCTTCAAGTTCACCCTGTAGGAAGGCATTCTTCACATCCATCTACTATAGATCCCACTTCAAGTTAACAGCCAAAGAGAGAATGATCCTTATGTTATGGAGCTTAGCCACTGGTGCAAAAGTATCAAGGTAGTCTTCTCCATAAGTCTGAGTGAATCCTCTTGCAACAAGCCTTGTCTTGCATCTTTCCACAGTACCATCAGCATTGTATTTGATGGTGAAGATCCACATGCTTGTCACTGCCTTCTTGCCCTTTGGAAGTTCTGCTTCATACCAAGTTTCATTCACAATCATAGCATTGGTTTCATTTCCCACTGAGTCTCTCCACTCCTTGTGTTTCATAGCTTCCTCATAAGACCTTGGGATGTACTCCTGGTCTAGCTTTCCCATGAACACAACATGTTCCTGTGGGTATTGAGCCAAAGAACACACAGCTCGAATGGGATGAGCTACTGCTTGCGAGTTGAAGTAGACTCTTGTGTTGACCCAATTTGAAGGAGGATGTCTAATCCTGGTGCTCCTTCTTAATGTTTGAACATTTTCTTCAGTTGGTGTTGTCTCCTCTTGATATTCACTCACCACTGACCCTTCTTGTTGCTCATCTTGGTCCTGAGATACTGAACTTTCTTCTTGAGCTTCAGTTTGATTCCCCCCTTCAGGAGCAAGAGGAGTAACATCCACAACTTCATTTTCAGACCCCTCAGGCGATTCTTCAGTTTGTGGACTTGGCTGGTCTTGTCTTGGCTCAGTCTCCATCACAACCCTCTCTTGTGGTATATTGATGCCAAGACTCTCCATTATCCTTCTCAAATTTGCAGCTCTATCTGAGGCTGATTGAGACAAATCTTTCACCTCATCCCAACTCTTCTCATCATAGTAGCCTCTGGATTCAACAAACCTCACATCTCTAGAGATGAAAACCCTCCTGGTTTCTGGTGAAAAACACTTGTATCCCTTTTGGTGAGGTGAGTATCCAATGAACATTTCCCTTGTACTCTTTGGTTCCAGCTTGTTCCTTTGTTCTCATGGAATTAAGACAAATCACAAGCAACCAAATACCCGAAGGTGATCTATAGATGGGCGATATTTGTTTAATACCTTATGTGGAGACTGATCTTGAAGAACCTTGGTAGGAATCTTGTTGATCAAGTAGCAAGCTGTCATCACAGCATCCCCTCAGAACCTCTTAGGTACATTCATGTGGAACATCATACTTCTGGCCACCTCCATAAGATGTCTATTCTTCCTCTCAGCCACACCGTTTTGTTGTGGAGTATATGGACAACTTGTTTGATGGATCATCCCATACTTGGCTAAGTGTTGTTTGAATGCTTTGCTGGTGTATTCTCCTCCATTATCTGATCTAAGAATTTTTATCTTGGCATTGTAATGGTTAGAGACATAAGTTTGGAAGTTTATAAAAGCATCTAACACCCTATCTTTAAATTGCAGCAAGGTGATCCATGTGTACTTTGATTTCTCATCTATAAATGTCACAAAGTACTTATGATGTTCCCTAGATGCACAAGGAGCAGTCCACACATCAGAGTGAATTAAATCAAAGCAACTTTCATAGATAGTACTAGATTTAGGAAAGACAGTTTTGCAATGTTTTCCTAAGATACATGCTTCACAATCTTTTTCAAATGAAATACTAGGCAACATGATGTTCAAGGCACGAGAATGAGGATGTCCTAATCTAGCATGCCACATTACATCTTCAGGGAAATTAAAACTTGAATTTAAAGCATAGGATAAATCGGCTGTGAGCTTGGTGTCTTCAAGCAAGTACAAGTCTCCCTTGGTCACACCTTTGCCAAGCAACCTACTAGTTTCAATATCCTGAAAGTAGACATCATTAGGAGTGAAAGTAACACTGCAATTCAAGTCATTAGTGGCCTTTTTAACTGATAACAAAATTAGAGGTGAAACTAGGCATATAAAAGGCTTTAGTTTCCTTGTTGAACAACCTAAGATCACCTACTCCTTTAATTGGTACTCTATCACCATTAGCAATCATAACATTTCCTAAGGCAGGAACAATATTTTTAATTTAGTTTTGATCACTAATCATGTGGTGGCTAGCTCCTGAATCTATAACTAAAGGTTTAGTTAATTTTAAATCAGTGAAAGCATTCAAGGAGACACCACAATTAGAAGCATGTAAAGAGGTAGCAAGTATGTTACCAGAGTTGTCCTTGAGGATCTTGATGAGAGCCTCAATATCAGATCGCTTGATGGCTTCATCTTGTGTGCTCCTCAAGCTTGAACAGCTACTGGAAGTCAATGTCTTTCCCTCACCAGCAGCATGGTTAGAGCACATGGTTCCTGGAGTAGATGGTTCACCCACATTACTAGAGAGATTGGCTCTTGCTTCATGGTATGGTGTCCTGAACTTTTGAGGTTTGAGGTGAGGATGAAGTATCCAGCATTTGTCCTTTCCATGGCCTTTCTTCTTGCAGTGGTCGCATACCCATATATTCTTGTCATCATGCTTGTAGGAGCCTTTGTTTGCAATACCCTCAGCCTGGTTTGCAAGAACAAGTTCTCCTTTGCCTCCAAATAGCTCCACAGAGCCTTGTTCCTTTTGAATCTGAGCGCATAGCTCTTCAAGAGATCGAATTTTATCACTCCTTAGGATGTGCTTAATCAGGTCTCCATAGGCTGGATTGAGAGTAAACAGCAAGGCAAATACCTTATCTTGTTCTCTTCTTTCATTAAGCACCTCAGGATCAACAGTAGCTGGTCTGAACATCTCCAGCTCTGCCCACAAGGATCTAAACTTCCCAAAATGCTTAGAAAAATCAGTGTCCTCTTGACTGAGAGTGTTGATGGCCCTCTTGACTTCAAACACTCTACTGATGTTAGACTGGTTACCATAAACCTTTTGTAGTGTGTCCCACAGATCCTTGGAAGTTTCACAGTAGGAGTAAGCTTCTTGGATTGAGGCTTCAAGGCTGGACTGGAGAATGGACAACACCATGAGATCCTCCTGATCTTTCTTCCTGTCGCCAGCTTCAGCAGTCACAACTTCTTTACCATCCTCTCCTAGGATGATCTTCTTTGGCCTCTTGCCTTCTTCAACAATTTCCCAGAGGCCTCTTCCTCCAAGAGCAGTTTTAGCTAGTCTTGCCCACAGTAGGTAGTTAGTTCCCTTGAGAGTAACAGGAATCATAACCATTTTTGAGTTTTCTGTCAAATCCATCAAGAACAACTCAAGAACAGCAAGAACAGCTCAAGAACAGTGGAAAAGGACAAAAATAATTTCGAAAATTATCAGAGTAGCTTAGTAGTTTGCGGAATAAGAAAGAGAGAGTAAGAGAGAATAGGTTTCAGGAGCTTAATGCTCTGATACCATGTGAGAATTAGAGAATTAGAGAGTAACTAAGGAAGAACATGAAGAACACATGAAGAACTAGAGAGAGAGAGAGGGGATTTCGAAATGAGACTAGAGAGAAGTGTTTCTTATTCACTTGCTTAATTCAGAACATGTTACAAGCATATTTAAAGGCAAACAAAGGAGCTACTTGACAAGATAAATTAATAAACAAAGGGAAGGCAGTCTGGTGTGATCAGGGGAGCAGTCTGGTGTGGTCAGGGCAGTCTGGTGTGGTCAGGGCAGTCTGGTATGATCAGTGCACGCCCAGACAGTGTGAAAGTGACAGGTCCTTGATCCTGTCCCAACATGTGACCTTGTGGTCCTGCTTCTCCAACAGCTCTCTCAGCTCTCCCTCCTCCTTTGTCAATATCAATACAATATAGTAAGCTTCCTTGGACCTTCTTTAGCTCATGCAACCAGGCACAACACTTGCTTGCCTTTGAAGGCACTCTAGGTTGTACGGACAGCCTTGGTTCCCAAGTTAACTCCTAACTTAATTAAAATCAACCATTAATCTTGATCTTTATTGCTTCATCTTAACACATATGTCCAAACAGGCTAAATTTAATAAAAAGCTTCATTTGGAACCATTACTAAGCGGAGAGTATCCATGAAGTTTAATAAATCCCAAAGGAGTTATGTTTAACGGTTCCAAATCAAGAGTCTTACATAGTGATTCATCCTTGTTTGATTAAAAGCTTGAAGAACTTGCCATATGTCCACACATGCTAAACATGAATATCCTGATTAGAAAGTGGAATAACTTCTTAAACATAACTCCTTTGGGATTTATTCAACTTCATGGATACTCTCCACTGAATAATGGTTCCAAATCAAGGTTTTTACCTAGTGATTCATCCTGGTTTGATTAGAAGCTTGAAGAACTTGCCATATGTCCAAACAGGCTAAACATGGATATTTTGATTAGAAGGTTCAATAACTTATTTAACATACCTCCTATGAGATTTATTCATCTTCATGAAAGACTCTCCACTTATTAAAGGTTTCAAATCAAGCTTTTTACATACTGATTCATCCTAGTTTGATTAGAAGCTTGAAGAACTTGCCATATGTCCAAACATGCTAAACATGGATATCCTGATTAGAAAGTGGAATAACTTCTTAAACATAACTCCTTTGGGATTTATTCAACTTCATGGATACTCTCCACTGAATAATGGTTCCAAATAAACCTTCGTACATAGTGACTCATCCTGATTTATTAGGAGCTTGAAGAACTTGCCATATGTCCAAACAGGCTAAACATGGATATCCTGAAAAGAAAGTGGAATAACTTCTTAAACATAACTCCTTTGGGATTCATTCGACTTCATGAAAGACTCTCCACTGAATAATGGTTCCAAATCAAGCTTTTTACATAGTGATTCATCCTGGTTTGATTAGAAGCTATAAGAACTTGCCATATGTTCAAACATGCTAAACATGGATATCCTGATTAGAAAGTGGAATAACTTCTTAACCATAACTCCTTTGGGATTTATTCAACTTCATGGATACTCTCCACTGAATAATGGTTCCAAATCAACCTTCCTACATAGTGATTCATCTTGTATTGGTTAGAAGCATGAAGAACTTGCCATATGTCAAAACAGGCTAAACATGGATATCCTTATTAGAAAGTGAATAACTTCTTAAACATAACTCTTTTGGGATTTATTCAACTTCATGGATACTCTCCACTGAATAATGGTTCCAAATCAAGCTTCTTACATAGTGATTCATCCTGGTTTGATTAGAAGCTTGAAGAACTTGTCATATGTCCAAACAGGCTAAACATGGATGTCCTGATTTTTTTTTTTTTTTGAAACACATTTTTTTTTTTTGAAACACACATGGATGTCCTGATTAGAAACTGGAATAACTTCTTAAACATAACTCCTTTGGGATTTATTCAACTTCATGGATACTCTCCACTGAATAATGGTTCCAAATAAAGCTTCTTACATAGTGATTCATCCTGGTTTGATTAGAAACTTGAAGAACTTGCCATATGTCCAAACAGGCTAAACATGGATGTCCTGATTAGAAACTGGAATAACTTATTTAACATAACTCCTATGAGATTTATTCAACTTCATGAAAGACTCTCCACTGAATAACGGTTCCAAATCAAGTTTGTTACATAGTGATTCATCCTGGTTTGATTAGAAGCTTGAAGAACTTGCCATATGTCCAAACATGCTAAACATGGATATCCTGATTAGAAAGTGTAATAACTTCTTAAACATAACTCCTTTGGGATTTATTCAACTTCTTGGATACTCTCCACTGAATAATGGTTCCAAATCAAGCTTCTTACATAGTGATTCATCCTGGTTTGATTAGAAGCTTCAAGAACTTGCCATATGCCCAAACAGGCTAAACATGGATATTTTGATTAGAAAGTGCAATAACTTATTTAACATAACTCCTATGAGATTTATTCATCTTCAAGAAAGACTCTCCACTTATTAATGGTTCCAAATCAAGCTTTTTACATACTGATTCATCCTGGTTTGATTAGAAGCTTGAAGGACTTGCCATATGTCCAAACATGCTAAACATGGATATCCTGATTAGAAAGTGGAATAACTTCTTAAACATAAATCCTTTGGGATTTATTCAACTTCATGGATACTCTCCACTGAATAATGGTTCCAAATAAAGCTTCGTACATAGTGACTCATCCTGATTTATTAGGATCTTGAAGAACTTGCCATATGTCCAAACACGCTAAACATGGATATCCTGATTAGAAAGTGGAACAACTTCTTAAACATAACTCCTATGGGATTTATTCAACTTCATGAAAGACTCTCCACTTACCAATGGTTCCAAATCAATCTTTTTACATAGTGATTCATCCTGGTTTGATTAGAAGCTTGAAGAACTTTCCATATGTCCAAACAGGCTAAACATGGATATTCTGATTAGAAAGTGGAATAACTTATTCAACATAACTCCTATGTGATTTATTCGACTTCATGAAAGACTCTCCACTGATTAATGGTTCCAAATCAAGCTTCTTACATAGTGATTCATCCTGGTTTGATTAAAAGCTTGAAGAACTTGTCATATGTCCAAACAGGCTAAACATGGATATCCTGATTAGAAAGTGGAATAAATTCTTAAACATAACCCCTTTGGGATTTATTCGACTTTATGAAAGACTCTCCACTGAATAATGGTATCAAATCAAGCTTTTTACATAGTGATTCATCCTGGTTTGATTAGAAGCTATAAGAACTTGCCATATGTCCAAACATGCTAAACATGGATATCCTGATTAGAAAGTGGAATAACTTCTTAAACATAGCTCCTTTGGGATTTTTTCAACTTCATGGAGACTCTCCACTGAATAATTGTTCCAAATCAAGCTTCTTACATAGTGATTCATCCTGGTTTGATTAGAAGCTTGAAGAACTTGCCATATGTCCAAACAAGCTAAACATGGATATCCTGATTAGAAAGTAGAACAACTTATTTAACATAACATAACTTCATGAAATACTCTACACACACTAATGGTTCCAAATCAAGCTTTTTACATAGTGATTCATCCTGGTTTGATTAGAAGCTTGAAGAACTTGCCATATGTCCAAACATGCTAAACATGGATATCATGATTAGAAAGTGGAATAACTTCTTAAAAATAACTCCTTTGGGATTTATTAAACTTCATGAATACTCTCCACTGAATAATGGTTCCAAATCAAGCTTCTTACTAGTGATTCATCCTGGTTTGATTAAAAGCTTGAAGAACTTGCCATATGTCCAAACAGGCTAAACATGGATATCCTGATTAGAAAGTGGAATAACTTCTTAAACATAACTCCTTTGGGATTTATTCAACTTCATGGAGACTATCCACTGAATAATTGTTCCAAATCAAGCTTCTTACATAGTGATTCATCCAGGTTTGATTAGAAGTTTCAAGAACTTGCCATATGTTCAAACAGGCTAAACATGGATATCCTGATTAGAAAGTGGAATAACTTCTAAAACATAACTCCTTTGGGATGTATTCAACTTCATGGATACTCTCCACTCAATAATGGCTCCAAATCAAGCTTCTTACATACTGATTCATCCTGGTTTGATTAGAAGCTTGAAGAACTTGCCAAATGTCCAAAGGGGCTAAACATAGATATCCTGATTAGTAAGTGGAATAACTTCTTCAACATAACTCCTATGAGATTTATTCAACTTCATGGATACTCTCCACTGAAAAATGGTTCCAAATCAAGCTTCTTACATAGTGATTCATCCTGGTTTGATTAGAAGTTTGAAGAACTTGCCATATGTCCAAACATGCTAAACATGGATATCCTGATTAGAAAGTGGAATAACTTCTTAAACATAACTCCTTTGGGATTTATTCGACTTCATGAAAGACTCTCCACTGAATAATGGTTCCAAATCAAGATTTTTACATAGTGATTCATCCTGGTTTGATTAGAAGCTATAAGAACTTGCCATATGTCCAAACATGCTAAACATGGATATCATGATTAGAAAGTGGAATAACTTCATAAACATAACTCCTTTGGGATTTATTAAACTTCATGAATACTCTCCACTGAATAATGGTTCCAAATCAATCTTCTTACATAGTGACTCATCCTGGTTTGGTTAGAAGCTTGAAGAACTTGCCATATGTCCAAACAGGCTAAACATGGATATCCTGATTCGAAAGTGGAATAACTTCTTAAACATAATACCTTTGGGATTTATTCAACTTCATGGATACTCTCCACTGAATAATGGTTCCAAATCAAGTTTCTTACATAGAGATTCATCCTGGTTTGATTAGAAGCTTGAAGAACTTGCCATATGTCCAAAAAGGCTAAACATGGATATCCTGAAAAGAAAGTGGAATAACTTCTTAAACATAACTCCTTTGGGATTCATTCGACTTCATGGAAGACTCTCCACTGAATAATGGTTCCAAATCAAGCTTTTTACATAGTGATTCATCCTGGTTTGATTAGAAGCTATAAGAACTTGCCATATGTCCAAACATGCTAAACATGGATATCCTGATTAGAAAGTGGAATAACTTCTTAATAATAGCTCCTTTGGATTTATTCAACTTCATGGAGACTCTCCACTGAATAATTGTCCCAAAACAAGCTTTTTACATAGTGATTCATCCTGCTTTGATTAGAAGCTTGAAGAACTTGCCATATGTCCAAACATGCTAAACATGGATATCCTGATTAGAAAGTGGAATAACTTCTTAAACATGCCTCCTTTGGGAATTATTCAACTTCATGGATACTCTCCACTGAATAATGGTTCCAAATCAAGCTTCTTGCGTAGTGATTCATCCTGGTTTTATTAGAAGCTACAAGAACTTGCCATATGTCCAAACAGGTTAAACAAGGATATCCTGATTAGAAAGTGGAATAACTTCTTAAACATAACTCCTTTGGGATTTATTCAACTTCATGGATACTCTAAACTGAATAATGGTTCCAAATCAAGCTTCTTGCATAGTGATTCATCCTGGTTTGATTAGAAGCTTGAAGAACTTGCCATATGTCAAACATGCTAAACATGGATATCCTGATTAGAAAGTGGAATAACTTATTTAACATAACTCATATGAGATTTATTCAACTTCATGGATAATCTCCACTGAATTATTGTTCCAAATCAAGCTTCTTACAAAGTGATTCATCCTGGTTTGATTAGAAGCTTCAAGAACTTGCCATATGTCAAACATGCTAAACATGGATATCCTGATTAGAAAGTGGAATAACTTCTTAAACATAACTCCTTTGGGATTGATTCAACTTCATGGATACTCTCCATTTAATAATGGTTCCAAATCAAGCTTCTTACATAGTGATTCATCTTGGTTTGTTTAGAAGCATGAAGAACTTGTCATATGTCCAAACAGGCTAAACATGGATATCCTGATTAGAAAGTGGAATAACTTCTTCAACATAACTGCTATGGGATTTATTCAGCTTCATGAAAGAATCTCCATTGATTAATGGTTCCAAATAAAGCTTCTTACGTAGTGATTCATCCTAGTTTGATTAGAACCTTGAAAAACTTGCCATATGTCCAAAAAAGCTAAATATGGATATCCTGATTAGAAAGTGGAATAACTTCTAAAACATAACTCCTTTGGGATTTATTTAACTTCATGGAGACTCTCCACTGTATAGTGGTTCCAAATCAAGCTTCTTACATAGTGATTCATCCTGGTTTGATTAAAAGCTTGAAGAACTTGCCAAATGTCCAAACATGCTAAACATGGATATCCTGATTAGAAAGAAGAATAACTTCTTAAACATAACTCCTTTGGGATTTATTCAACTTCATGGATACTCTTCACTCAATATTGGTTCCAAATCAAGCTTCTTACATAGTGATTCATCCTGGTTTGATTAGAAGCTTGAAGAACTTGTCATATGTCCAAACATGCTAAACATGGACATCATGATTAGAAAGTGGAATAACTTATTTAACATAAATCCTATGAGATTTATTCAACTTCATGGATACTCTCCACTGAATAATGGTTCCAAATCAAGATTTTGCATAGTGATTCATCCTGGTTTGATTAGAAGCTTCAAGAACTTGCCATATGTCCAAACTGGCTAAACATAGATATCATGATTAGAAAGTGGAATAACTTCTTTAACATAACTCCTTTGAGATTGATTCAACTTCATGGATACTCTCCACAGATTAATGGTTCCAAATCAAGCTTTTTACATAGTGATTCATCCTGGTTTGATTAGAAGCTTGAAGAACTTGCCATATGTCCAAAAAAGCTAAATATGGATATCTTTATTAGAAAGTGGAATATCTTCTAAAACATAACTCCTTTGGGATTTATTTAACTTCATGGAGACTCTCCACTGAATAGTGGTTCCAAATCAAGATTCTTAGATAGTGATTCATCCTGGTTTGATTAAAAGCTTGAAGAACTTGCCATATGTCCAAACATGCTAAACATGGATTTCATGATTAGAAAGTGGAATAACTTCTTAAACATAACTCCTTTGGGATTTATTAAACTTCATGGATACTCTCCACTGAATAATGGTTCCAAATCAAGTTTCTTACATAGTGATTCATCCTGGTTTGATTAGAAGCTTGAAGAACTTGTCATATGTCCAAACAGGCTAAACATGGATATCCTGATTAGAAATTGCAATAACTTATTTAACATAACTCATATGAGATTTATTCAACTTCATGGATACTCTCCACTGAATAATGGTTCCAAATCAAGCTTCTTGCATAGTGATTCATCCTGGTTTGAATATCTTGATTAGAAAGTGGAATAACTTATTCAACATAACTCCTATGTGATTTATTTAACTTCATGGAGACTCTCCACTGAATAGTGGTTCCAAATCAAGCTTCTTACATAGTGATTCATCCTGGTTTGATTAAAAGCTTGAAGAACTTGCCATATGTCCAAACATGCTAAACATGGATATCCTGATTATAAAGTGGAATAACTTCTTAAAAATAACTACTTTGGGATTTTTTTCAATTTCATGGATACTCTCCACTCAATAATGGTTCCAAATCAAGTTTCTTACGTAGCTATTCATCCTGGTTTGATTAGAAGCTTGAAGAACTTGTCATATATCCAAACAAGCTAAACATGGATATCCTGATTAGAAAGTGGAATAAATTATTTAACATAACTCCTATGAGATTTATTCAACTTCATGGATCCTCTCCACTGAATAATGGTTCCAAATCAAGCTTTTTACATAATGTTTCATCCTGGTTTGATTAGAAGTTTTAAGAACTTGCCATATGTCCAAACAGGCTAAACATGAATATCCTGATTAGAAAGTGGAATACCTTCTTAAACATAACTCCTTTGGGATTTATTCAACTTCATGGATACTCTCCACTCAATAATGGTTCTAAATCAAGCTTCTTACATAGTGATTCATCCTGGTCTGATTAGAAGCTTGAAGAGCTTGTCATATGTCCAAACAGGCTAAACATGGATATCCTGATTAGAAAGTGGAATAACTTCTTAAACATAACTCCTTTGGGATTTATTCAACCTCAAGGATACTCTCCACTGAATAATGGTTGCAAATCAAGCTTCTTTCATAGTAATTCATCCTGGTTTGATTAGAAGTTTCAAGAACTTGCCATATGTCCAAACAAGCTAAACATCGATATCTTGATTAAAAAGTGGAATAACTTCTTAAACATAACTCTGGGATTGATTCAATTTCATGGATACTATCCACTGAATAATTGTTCCAAATCAAGCTTCTTGCATAGTGATTTGTCCGTGTTTGATTAGAAGCTTGAAGAACTTGCCATATGTCCAAACAGGCTAAACATGGATATCCTTATTAGAAAGTGGAATAACTTCTTTAACATAACTCCTTTGGTATTATTCAACTTCATGGATACTCTCCACTGAATAATGGTTCCAAATCAATCTTCTTGCATAGTGATTCATCCTGGTTTGATTAGAAGCTTGAAGAACTTGCCATATGTCCAAACATGCTAAACATAGATATCCTGATAAAAAGTGGAATAACTTATTCAACATAAGTCCTATGTGATTCATTCGACTTCATGAAAGACTCTCCACTGAATAATGGTTCCAAATCAAGCTTTTTAGATAGTGATTCATCCTGGTTTGATTAGAAGCTTGAAGAACTTGCCATATGTCCAAACATACTAAACATGGATATCCTGATTAGAAGTTGAATAACTTCTTAAACATAACTCCTTTGGGATTTATTCAACTTCATGGATACTCTCCACTTAATAATGGTTCTAAATCAAGCTTCTTACATAGTGATTCATCCTGGTTTGATTAGAAGCTTGAAGAACGTGTCATATGTCCAAACATGCTAAACATGGATATGCTGATTAGAAAGTGGAATAACTTATTTAACATAACTCCTATGAGATTTATTCAACTTCATGGATACTCTCCATTGAATAATGGTTCACAATCAAGCTTTTTACATAGAGATTCATCCTGGTTTGATTAGAAGTTTTAAGAACTTGCCATATGTACAAAGAGGCTAAACATGGATATCCTGATTGGAAAGTGGAATAACTTCTTAAAAATAACTCCTTTGGGATTTATTCAACTTCATGGATATCCTCCACTGAATAATGGTTCCAAATCAAGCTTCTTGCATAGTGATTCATCCTAGTTAGATTAGAACCTTGAATAACTTGCCATATGTCCAAACATGCTAAACATGGATATCCTGATTAGAAAGTGGAATAACTTATTCAACATAAGTCCTATGTGATTTATTTGACTTCAAGAAAAACTCTCCACTTACTAATGGTTCCAAAACAAGCTTTGAACATAGTGATTCATCATGGTTTGATTAGAAGCTTGAAGAACTTGCCATATGTCCAAACATGCTAAACTTGGATATCCTAATTAGAAAGTGGAATAACTTCTTAAACATAACTCCTTTGGGATTTACTCAAATTCATGGATACTCTCCACTGAATAATGGTTCCAAATCAGACTTCTTACATAGTGATTCGTCCTTGTTTGATTAAAAGCTTCAAGAACTTGCCATATGTCCAAACAGGTTAAACATGGATATCCTGATTAGAAAGTGGAATAACTTCTTAAACATAACTCCTTTGGGATTTATTCAACTTCATGGATACTCTCCACTGAATAATGGTTCCAAATCAAGCTTCTTGCATAGTAATTCATCCTGGTTTGATTAGAAGTTTCAAGAACTTCCCATATGTCCAAACAAGCTAAACATCGATATCTTGATTAAAAAGTGGAATAACTGATTCAAACTTGATTTATTCCACATAAATCTCATAGGAGTTCTGTTGAATAAGTTATTCCACTTTCTAATCATGATATCCATGTTTAGCCTGTTTGGTGATATTCTTCTTTCATGAAGTTGAATAAATCTCATAGGAGTTCTGTTTAAGAAGTTATTCCACTTTCTAATCACGATATCCATGTTTAGCATGTTTGGACATATAGCAAGTTCTTCAAGCTTCTAAACAAACCATGATGAATCACTATGTAAGAAGTCTGATTTTGAACCATTAATCTGTGGAGAGTCTTTCATGAAGTTGAATAAATCTCATAGGAGTTATGTTGAATAAGTTATTCCACTTTCTAATCAGGATATCCATGTTTAGCCTGTTTGGACATATGGCAAGTTCTTCAAGCTTCTAATCAAACCAGGATGAATTACTATGTAAGAAGCTTGATTTAAAACCATTATTCAGTGGAGAGTATCCATGAAGTTGAATAAATCTAAAAGGAGTTATGTTTAAGAAGTTATTCCACTTTCTAATCAGGATATCCATGTTTAGCCTGTTTGGACATATGGCAAGTTCTCCTAGCTTTTAATCAAACCAGGATGAATCACTATGTAAGAAGCTTGATTTGGAACCATTATTCTGTGTAGAGTCTCCATGAAGTTGAATAAATCCCAAAGGATTATGTTTTAGAAGTTATTCCTCTTTCAAATCAAGATATCCATGTTTAGCCTGTTTGGACATATAGCAAGTTCTTCAAGCTTCTAATCAAACCAGGATGAATCACTATGTAAAAAGTTTTATTTGGAACCATTAATCAGTGGAGATTCTTTCATGAAGTTGAATAAATAACAAAGGAGTTATGTTTAAGAAGTTATTCCACTTTCTAATCAAGATATCCATGTTTAGCCTGTTTGGACATATGGCAAGTTCTTCAAGCTTCTAATAAAACCAGGATGAATCACTATGTAAGAAGCTTTATTTGGAACCATTATTCAGTGGAGAGTATCTATGAAGTTTAATAAATCACAAAGGAGGTATGTTTAAGAAGTTATTCCACTTTCTAATCAGGATATCCATGTTTAGCCTGTTTGGACATATAGCAAGTTCTTCAAGCTTCTAATCAAACCAGGATGAATCACTATGTAAAAAGCTTTATTTGGAACCATTAATCAATGGAGATTCTTTCATGAAGTTGAATAAATAACAAAGGAGTTATGTTTAAGAAGTTATTCCACTTTCTAATCAGGATATCCATGTTTAGCCTGTTTGGACATATGGCAAGTTCTTCAAGCTTCTAATCAAACCAGGATGAATCACTATGTAAGAAGCTTGATTTGGAACCACTATTCAGTGCAGAATATCAATGAAGTTGAATAAATCCCAAAGGAGTTATGTTTAAGAAGTTATTCCACTTTCTAATCAGGATATCCATGTTTAGCCTGTTTGGACATATGACAAGATCTTCAAGCTTCTAATCAAACCAGGATTAATCACTATGTAAGAAGCTTAATTTGGAACCATTATTCGGTGGAGAGTATCCATGAAGTTGAATAAATCCCAAAGGAGTTATGTTTAAGAAGTTATTCCACTTTCTAATCAGGAAAATCCATGTTTAGCTTGTTTGGACATATGGCAAGTTCTTCAAGCTTCTTATCAAACCAGGATGAATCACAATGTAAGAAGCTTGATTTTGAACCATTATTCACTAGAGTGTATCCACGAAGTTGAATAAATCCCAAGAGAGTTATGTTTAAGAAGTTATTCCACTTTCTAACTAGGATATCCATGTTTAGCCTGTTTGGACATATGGCAATTTCTTCAAGATCCTGATCAAACCATGATTAATCACTATGTAAGAAGCTTGATTTGGAACCATTATTCAGTGGAGAGTATCCATGAAGTTGAATAAATCTCAAAGGAGTTATGTTTAACAAGTTGTTCAACTTTCTAATCACGATATCCATGTTTAGCATGTTAGGACATATAGCAAGTTCTTCAAGCTTCTAATCAAAAAAGGATTAATCACTATGTAAAAAGTTTGATTTTGAAACATTAATAAGTGGAGAGTCTTTCATGAAGTTGAATAAATCTCATTGGAGTTATGTTGAATAAGTTATTTCACTTTCTAATCAGGATATCCATGTTTAGCTTGTTTGTACATATGGCAAGTTCTTTAAGCTTCTAATAAAACCAGGATGAATCACTATGTAAGAATCTTGATTTGGAACCATTATTCAGTGCAGAGTATCCATGAAGTTGAATAAATCCCAAAGGAGTTGTGTTTAAGAAGTTATTCCAGTTTCTAATCAGGATATCCATGTTTAGCTCGCTTGGACATATGGCAAGTTCTTCAAGCTTTTAATCAAACCAAGATGAATCACTATGTAAGAAGCTTGATTTGGAACCATTATTCAGTGGAGAGTCTCCATGAAGTTGAATAAATCCTAAAGGAGTTACGTTTTAGAAGTTATTCCACTTTCTAATCAGGATATCCATGTTTAGCCTGTTTGAACATATGGCAAGTTCTTGAAACTTCTAATCAAACCTGGATGAATCACTATGTAAGAAGCTTTATTTGGAACAATTATTCAGTGGAGAGTCTCCATGAAGTTGAATAAATCCCAAAGGAGTTATGTTTAAGAAGTTATTCCACTTTCTAATCAGGATATCCATGTTTAGCCTGTTTGGACATATGGCAAGTTCTTCAAGCTTTTATCAAACCAGGATGAATCACTATGTAAAAAGTTTGATTTGGAACCATTAATCAGTGAAGAGTCTTTCATGAAGTCGAATAAATCACATAGGAGTTATGTGGAATAAGTTATTCCACTTTCTAATCAGGATATCCATGTTTAGCCTGTTTGGACATATGGCAAGTTCTTGAAGCTTCTATTCAAACCAGGATGAATCACTATGTAAGAAGCTTGATTTGTCACCATTATTCAGTGGAGAGTATCTATGAAGTTGAATAAATCCCAAAGGAGTTATGTTTAAGAAGTTATTCCACTTTCTAATCACGATATCCATGTTTAGCATGTTTGGACATATAGCAAGTTCTTGTAAACAAACCAAGATGAAACATGCTAAACATGGATATCGTAATTAGAAAGTGGAATAACTTCTTAAACATAACTAGCATGTTTAGCATGTTTGGACATATAGCAAGTTCTTCAAGCTTCTAATAAAACAAGGATGAATCACTATGTAAGAAGTCTGATATGGAACCATTAATCTGTAGAGAGTCTTTCATGAAGTTGAATAAATCTCATAGAAGTTCTGTTGAATAAGTTATTCCCCTTTCTAATCACGATATCCATGTTTAGCTTGTTTGGACATATGGCAAGTTCTTCAAGCTCCTAATCAAACCAGGATGAATCACTATTTAAGAAGCTTGATTTGGAACCATTATTCAGTGGAGAGTATCCATGAAGTTGAATAAATCCCCAAGGAGTTATGTTTAAGAAGTTATTCCACTTTCTAATCACGATATCCATGTTTAGCATGTTTGGACATATAGCAAGTTCTTCAAGCTTCTAAACAAACCAGGATGAATCACTATGTAAGAAGTCTGATTTTGAACCATTAATCTGTGGAGAGTCTTTCATGAAGTTGAATAAATCTCATAGGAGTTATGTTGAATAAGTTATTCCACTTTCTAATCAGGATATCCATGTTTAGCCTGTTTGGACATATGGCAAGTTCTTCAAGCTTCTAATCAAACCAAGATGAATTACTATGTAAGAAGCTTGATTTAAAACCATTATTCAGTGGAGAGTATCCATGAAGTTGAATAAATCTAAAATGAGTTATGTTTAAGAAGTTATTCCACTTTCTAATCAGGATATCCATGTTTAGCCTGTTTGGACATATGGCAAGTTCTTCTAGCTTTTAATCAAACCAGGATGAATCACTATGTAAGAACCTTGATTTGGAACCATTATTCTGTGTAGAGTCTCCATGAAGTTGAATAAATCCCAAAGGATTATGTTTTAGAAGTTATTCCTCTTTCAAATCTAGATATCCATGTTTAGCCTGTTTGGACATATATCAAGTTCTTCAAGCTTCTAATCAAACCAGGATGAATCACTATGTAAAAAGCTTTATTTGGAACCATTAATCAGTGGAAATTCTTTCATGAAGTTGAATAAATAACAAAGGAGTTATGTTTAAGAAGTTATTCCACTTTCTAATCAAGATATCCATGTTTAGCCTGTTTGGACATATGGCAAGTTCTTCAAGCTTCTAATAAAACCAGGATGAATCACTATGTAGGAAGCTTTATTTGGAACCATTATTCAGTGGAGAGTATCCATGAAGTTGAATGAATCCCAAAGGAGTTATGTTTAAGAAGTTATTTCAAATTCTAATCAAAATATCCATGTTTAGCATGTTTCGACATATAGCAAGTTCTTAAAGTTTCTAATCAAACCAGGATGAATCCCTTTGTAAAAAGCTTGATTTGGAACCATTAATAAGTGGAGAGTATTTCATGAAGTTGAATAAATCTCATAGGAGTTATGTTTAAGAAGTTATTCCACTTTCTAATTAGGATATTCATATTTAGCCTGTTTGGACATATGGCAAGTTCTTCAAGCTTCTAATCAAACCAGGATGAATCACTTTGTAAGAAGCTTGATTTGGAACCATAATTCAGTGGATAGTATCCATGAGGTTGAATAAATCCCAAAGGAGTTATGTTTAAGAAGTTATTCCACTTTCTAATCAGGATATCCATGTTTAGCATGTTTGGACATATGACAAGATCTTCAAGCTTCTAATCAAACCAGGATTAATCACTATGTAAGAAGCTTAATTTCGAACCATTATTCGGTGGAGAGTATCCATGAAGTTGAATAAATCCCAAAGGAGTTATGTTTAAGAAGTTATTCCACTTTCTAATTAGGAAAATCCATGTTTAGCTTGTTTGGACATATGGCAAGTTCTTCAAGCTTCTTATCAAACCAGGATGAATCACAATGTAAGAAGCTTGATTTTGAACCATTATTCACTAGAGTGTATCCATGAAGTTGAATAAATCCCAAGAGAGTTATGTTTAAGAAATTATTCCACTTTCTAACTAGGATATCCATGTTTAGCTTGTTTGGACATATGGCAATTTTTTCAAGATCCTAATCAAACCATGATTAATCACTATGTAAGAAGCTTGATTTGGAACCATAATTCAGTGGAGAGTATCCATGAAGTTGAATAAATCCCAAATGAGTTATGTTTAACAAGTTGTTCAACTTTCTAATCACGATATCCATGTTTAGCATGTTAGGACATATAGCAAGTTCTTCAAGCTTCTAATCAAACAAGGATTAATCACTATGTAAAAAGTTTGATTTGGAACCTTTAATAAGTGGAGAGTCTTTCATGAAGTTGAATAAATCTCATTGGATTTATGTTGAATAAGTTATTTCACTTTCTAATCAGGATATCCATGTTTAGCTTGTTTATACATATGGCAAGTTCTTTAAGCTTCTAATAAAACCAGGATGAGTCACTATGTAAGAATCTTGATTTGGAACCATTATTCAGTGCAGAGTATCCATGAAGTTGAATAAATCCCAAAGGAGTTGTGTTTAAGAAGTTATTCCAGTTTCTAATCAGGATATCCATGTTTAGCCTGTTTGGACATATGGCAAGTTCTTCAAGCTTTTAATCAAATCAAGATGAATCACTATGTAAGAAGCTTGATTTGGAACCATTATTCAGTGGAGAGTCTCCATGAAGTTGAATAAATCCTAAAGGAGTTATTTTTTAGAAGTTATTCCACTTTCTAATCAGGATATCCATGTTTAGCTTGTTTGAACATATGGCAAGTTCTTGAAACTTCTAATCAAACCTGGATGAATCACTATGTAAGAAGCTTGATTTGGAACAATTATTCAGTGGAGAGTCTCCATGAAGTTGAATAAATCCCAAAGGTGTTATGTTTAAGAAGTTATTCCACTTTCTAATCAGGATATCCATGTTTAGCCTGTTTGGACATATGGCAAGTTCTTCAAGCTTTTAATCAAACCAGGATGAATCACTATGTAAAAAGTTTGATTTGGAACCATTAATCAGTGAAGAGTCTTTCATGAAGTCGAATAAATCACATAGGAGTTATGTTGAATAAGTTATTCCACTTTCTAATCAGGATATCCATGTTTAGCCTGTTTGGACATATAGCAAGTTCTTCAAGCTTCTAATCAAACCAGGATGAACCACTACGTAAAAAGCTTGATTTGGAACCATTAATCAGTGGAGAGTTTCTATGAAGTTTAATAAATCACAAAGGAGGTATGTTTAAGAAGTTATTCCACTTTCTAATCAGGATATCCATGTTTAGCATGTTTGGACATATAGCAAGTTCTTCAAGCTTCCAATCAAACCAGGATGAATCACTATGTAAAAATCTTTATTTGGAACCATTAATCAATGGAGATTCTTTCATGAAGTTGAATAAATAACAAAAGAGTTATGTTTAAGAAGTTATTCCACTTTCAAATCAGGATATCCATGTTTAGCCTGTTTGGACATATGGCAAGTTCTTCAAGCTTCTAATAAAACAAGGATGAATCACTACGTAAGAAGCTTTATTTGGAACCATTATTCAGTGGAGAGTATCCATGAAGTTGAAAGAATCCCAAAGGAGTTATGTTTAAGAAGTTATTTAAATTTCTAATCAAGATATCCATATTTAGCCTGTTTGGACATATGTCAAGTTCTTCAAGCTTCTAATCAAACCAGGATGAATCACTTTGTAAGAAGCTTGATTTGGAACCATAATTCAGTGGAGAGTATCCATGAGGTTGAATAAATCCCAAAGGAGTTATGTTTAAGAAGTTATTCCACTTTCTAATCAGGATATCCATGT
>MU106839.1:57191-82257 GCA_012274485.2 Sinapis alba | reverse complement strand
AGCCTCCACCATTCGGTCTATGTGCAGAAAGGAGAAACTATGTTTTGGTCAGACTTTGTTAAGGTCAGCGAAGTCTACGCACACTCTCCATTTTCTGTTTTTCTTTTCTACCACTACGGGGTTGGCGAGCCAGTCGTGATCTTTCACTTCTCTTATCGATCCAATATAAAGAAGTTTATCAACGATCTTTCGTTTCAGCCCGTTTGGATCTCAGTTTTTGTCGTTTTTTGCTTTATGGATTTAAACATCAGATCAACATTTAATTCATGGGAGGTGACTTTGATGTCAATTCATGGCATGTCTTCTGCCAACCACGCGAAGGTGTCGAGGTTTTGTTTCAAAAACGAGAGGAGTTTTTTCTTCATTTGGGGGGAGGGGAAGAGATCGTTTTTGATGCCTACACTTCTTTCGAGAAAGTGATCATCGAGATTAATGAAGATGGTGAGGTTTTTCTAGGGTTGCAAATTGTGAGGTCACATGCTTTTAAAGGCGTCTCTTTCTGCCATCCTCTCTTGTATATTGGATTGGTACAGCTCCGAAGATTGGATCTTTTTGAAATTGCTAATATAACAAATTCGTGAAGATTTCTGGCTTGCTCGACTTGTTTTGACTCCAAATGGAGAGGTGAACTTCAATTTGGTGGTAGATCGATGGGACGACATTCATCTTCTGGAGCCAGGATTTCCAAAGTATGGCGTCGAAAGACATTTGTTGGTCTATCACTGTGAACTTGATCACGTGTTGGACATTGATAACTTTAACGATTAGCGGGATCAAATAGACATGATGGATTGTGTCTTTGCCAAATCTGATAAATGGTGTTATTCCTGGGGTTATTGGTGAGTCGGGGTATCCCATGGTCTCCAGCGTCTCATAAGTTAGGGAATCAGTGGAGTCTCCATATCGATGATTATCCTCGTCAGGTGAGTCCCACTGACTTTGAATTGGATGACAGGTGCATCGTTGTGTGGTTTATCAAGCTTTAGAGTTTCTTTCTCACGAAAGACGATATTAATCTTTGGGGGAGGTCATGATTTTTGATTTTTCTGATCCTTTATCAACTTCATGTGGTTTCTTTCCAGGATGTCGGGATCGTGTTGTCTTGGCGTTCCTTGTATGAAATCGGGTTGCATATCTGGTCGATTGAAACCAAATTTTCTTGGTAATCGCTGTGCTGGCCTTCCAGATGTTGTTCATTCGTCTATGTTCCTATTTATAGCTGGTTTGGCAGAGGTTCAAGTGTTGTGTATGGTGGATCCGTTTTTCTTTCGTCTATGTTCCTTATATCAAATTCTCAGCAAGAATGTTTTTCGTTTCTCTTCTCCAAATATGGCGCCAAAATATGGATCCTAAAACCTATACTGGGTATTTAGTAATAATAGATATAAAAAATTAGGGAAGAAGAACTATATGGATAACAATATTCCTAGAATATAAAAATATAAACATATTTGAGTTGACAAAAATATTTTTTTATTAATGCTTAAGAGATTTTACAAGGTATATGGAAAACAAATAGACTAAGTTAATGTTGTAAACAAAAGAGACAAAGTCGAAGTGGAAATGGATAAAATTTAGGAGGTTGATGATGATTGTTGTAATCAAGGTCTTGGAATGTCCCTTTCTTTCTCTCTTATCTTTCCTTTTATTGTCACTTCATCGTTGTTAACCGTTTTTGAGAATCTTGGAATCTCTTCTTGACTTATTCAAAATATTTTAGTCTCTTCGGATCGTCGAACTCGATAATAGGAATTAGCATCTTCTTTTTTCTAGCATATTTAGTTTTCTCGAGTACACGATTTGATAGGCCCAATAACCGATATACTAAGACAATATCTAACTTATCTATAATTTACAAAATGAGATATTGCTTCAGCGTATTTTGATTGAATTCTAGGTTTATCTCAAAATTTATATCATTTTCTAAAATTATCTTTAAATGATAAATATTCTCATGAATTATTTAAGTTTATTATAAAAAGGATAAAATTAAATTTCCTAAATAATTTATAAATATTTAAGAATCATTTGTAGAAGTTTATAACTCAACCCCACCTTATAAATATTAAAGCATAAACAATAATCACTAAACCCTAAGTCTAAATATTATGATATTTTAAAATAAGTGTATTTTAAAACAATGACATCCAATCAAATGTTTTTCAATCAATTTTATGTATTTTTTTAATGATTGAGAACACTATTTTTCTATTTTATCATTTCTAAGATATTTCTTTATTTATTTTTCTCTAAAATAGGTGAATTCTATAGTGAGATGTGTTTGTCTCTAATATATTACCCTAATATTTTATATATAAAAATATATTTAATATATTTTCATTTACCTCACAACTAATTCATTTTTTAAATTTGAAATTAATACAATTTATTTTAAAATTTGCAAGACTTTTAGTAAAATTATGATATTATTTAAACTAAAGATGTATTTAAAAGACTATTATATAAATTAAAAATATGACTTTACTTATATCGAAGTTTTATTTTATTTTTTAAAAATATTTATTTTAGCCATGATTATAAAATTAAAAATTAAGGAACTATTTTGAAAATTAAGAAGTACTCTCTATCTTTCTTTAAAAATATCATTTTAATATTTTTCTTATTTTTCAAAAAGTGTTATTTTAAAATTTCAATGCAAACTATACTATATTCAGTTTAATATTAATAACATATCTTATAAATTATTTTATTTATCTCTAATTCTATTGGTTAAATAAATATAGTTAATAAAATATAAATATATTTTAATTTAATTTTTATTTTGTATGAAAAATGTTAAAGTGACACATTTTAAAATAGCGGAAGGAGTATAATTCTATAATAAAACAATTTTACTTTTTATAAATATATAAAATGTAGTTTCTATTTTAAAGGAAAAATAAAGATAACTTTGGATAATTTTCCTTTATTATAACATTTACAAGCAAAATAGCAATATATTAGAAATACTATAAGAGAACTGCTATCTTTTGCTTCATATTAAAAGAAAAAAATAGCATTCGTGTATTACAGAAAAATAGTATTAACCTATTATTAAGGAAAATAATGGAGAGAAATTCCTTTAGATAGTCCATTTTAGTTTGTTTGTCACAAAAATAGTTTTTAAAGAAGAAATGAACAAAATATTATTTTTTAAGCTAAAAAATGCATATAAATGCATTTATATCTTTAGGGTTAACTAATTTGGATTTTAGGGTTTAGAGTTAAGGGGTGGATTTGGGGTTAGGGTTTTAAATTTCAAAAATAAAAAATCAAAAATCAAAATTTCAAAAAAAAAGTCTATTTCGGTCATTTTATTTTTTTAGAGTTATTTTTGTGACAAAAACTTAAAAAAGACTATTTAAGAGAATTATCCAACAATAGATCAATATTCATCTACTTCAGAGTTTTTTTTTATTATAAAAAATGGGAATATAATGGAGATGTTCTAGCAAAAGTTAAAAACAATATATTTATTTGTGCTTTTGCAACCATAATATCAGCATTAACATTATAACTCTTAGATAGGAAATATCAAATAGAAAATATCAAAATCGATTAAGATAATATCGTTGTTTTCATTATTTTTGGCTGACTGTCGGTTGATTTCAAATTATTGTAAAAAACAGATAAAACAGTTGTTAAAGAAACAATAAGAAAACAGAAAAGAATATTAAAGAAGATTAGGAAGCACTCGTGCGGGTGCGAGGGACGTAACGGCGCCCAATGATTGCCGTAATGGGGCATGCGAGATGTGGGATAGAGACACGTGGCATGTCAAACGTGTGGAAAGTGCAAATGATATGACGGCACAAGAGAGGGCTGTGATATAAATACTCTCACCAACCGTTTGCTTTAGCATATTGCCTTTACAACCCCGTTTTGATTGATCTGACCTCACTTCTCTCCTTAAATCCACCACTTCTCTCCTATGAAAAGTCAATTTTTTTTTTTTTTTTTTAATAATCCAGGTATCCGGACCTCTCACTTAATTCGATTATCTCATCGCGTCCAATCGAAACTGACGAAAAAGTCCTGAAAGCCAAACGAAAACTATGTTAAATCCGTTGTGACCGCGGCTTGAATTTGTGATGCCGGACACCTCAGCTGAGGTTCTTTTACCACCAGACCACGAGACCCGATTTCAAATTTATTTAATTTTTAGGCGACGAAAAAATTGTTTTAAAGATCCCCTTGTTAAAAATTAATTTGCGATAAAAATACCTACATTATTTTGGTTTTCATTTAACATTCAATACTTTTCTATCCGGTTAATGTCAAATATTTTTATAAATTTTATAAAATTAATAGGAAAAGTACATTAAAAAGTTACCTAAAGATCACTTATTTACACTTAAACATTCAAATGTTTTTAATTAGCACTTTAAATCATTATTGTGATATTAGTATTATGAAAACATTTAATTAAATTTAATTATCCATTAAGTCAAAAAAATAATTGGCACTTTTTATTTGACGGTCACCTGTGATGACATGATATTTTCTTTTAATTTATATTATTTAATCAATAAAAAATAGAAATAAATAAAGTATAAAATAATATAAAAAATAAACAGAGAAAAAGACAAATGAATAACAAAAAGAAAACTTTTTTAAAAATCCCAAAATAATATTTCTTTTTAAAAATTAAAGTAAAATTTATAAATTTTCTAAAACTCAAAAGTTATTTTTTAAACAGCTATTAAAAATACTGAAGATAAATAAAATAATTAAATAAATATAAAAATAAATAAATATTTTTTATAAATAATATTTATCATCAATAACAATATATTAAAATCGTTAATTTCGTTAGTAATATGTCAAAAATTATCAGTGTACAAAATAATATGTTGGAAACAATCAATGTTGATAATGATATGTTAGAAATTTTTAAAATATGTAATTTTTAATTTATTTATAGAAATTGAAACTGAAATTTTATATTTTAAGAAACTAAAATTTATTAAAATTTCTAATTTTTATTTTAAAGAAATTTATAAATTTTACTTGAATTTCTAAACAAGAAAAGATAACCTTTTATGTTTAAATAACTTATTCTATTTTTTTTTTCTGTTTTTTATTTATTGATTTATTCTGTTATACTAGTTAGATAAAAAAATTAAAAAAATTCAAGTCATCATATTTGATCAGCTAATACACAGTGTCAGTCTCTTTTTTATTTGAATAATTAGTCAAATTAAATGTTCTTTTGTGATACAAATGCATGTTGATGGTTTAAACTTTAAATTATCAATTAAAATATTAAAGGTTAAAGTGTAAGTAAATATCATTTTCATGATTTATGCAAATTTTCTTAAATTAATAACGTCTATCTGTTAAATAAAATCATTAAAATACTGTTTATTTTTATTTAGATTTTTACAAAAAATATATGACATAATCTACTTTGTTATAAAAATATCTAATCTATTTTGGTTTCATGTTTAATACTTTTTATATTTTCAATATCCAATTAATATCCTAACATTTAAAACTAAAACTTTGACCATGAAATTAAAAAAAAAGAAAGAAATAAAAAATAAAAATTTCATTACATTGCATATATCTCAAAAAAAAAATTAAAAAAAAAATAAAAATCTGGAGATAAAAATTGCATTGACATTTAAACAGTTTCTTCTTTAATCAGTTATTAAATCAAGATAGAAGCAAACATAAATTATAAATTTATGTATTTGTTCTGCTAAATCAAAATCATAAGAAACATCACTTCTTTTTTTTGAACAACAAGAAACATCACTTAATTGACGAGATATTAACGCATCATTTATGCCTAGCTGACCTAAAAAATCTTGAATATAATAAATTATGGACTAGACATTTTATGAGTCATTGTCTTCTATTCTAATTATAGCTAACATTTTTAAAGTATTACCTAATTAGTGAATATCGAGCACATCATGTTTTTCAATCGTCATGCCTACTTCAACTTGAAACTCCTGAAAAAAAAAATAATGGGCTAGTGATTTTGTAAGTAATTGACTTTCATTTTAACTATAACTCATATGTTTAATAAAACAATTTTTTTTTTTATCATTTTGTATAGTGTTGATGTTGTTAATTTTCCAGTGTACTTGAGCAAATTCTCAAAAAAATATTTGACATAAATTCTATTTATTTAAAATACTTAAACCATTTTAATTCCTTATTTAGTACAATCTATTTTTAGTATTCAATAAATGCATAAACATTTAAAAATTGCAAGTCTTATACTTCCATACATTTAAATAATAGTGTTTAATGATTAGTTTTGTGATGCAAAAAAATAATTATTCGAATATTTGAGTATTAATTTAATGATGAAAATATGTTAAATACTAAATAAAGAGCTAAATTAGTTTAAATATTTTTATAACAAACAAAACTTATGTCAAATATTTTGGGGAACCATTTTTTTTTTTTTTGAAACACTTATATTTTTCGGGAATTCCATACATGAAATATAAGTTTTGAGTATTTTATTATCTACAAGAAAACAAATCTCCCAATTCATGTTTTCAGCTCTTTTAGCAACACGAATTAATTGTTTTCTTATAGACACGGCAAACCAATATTTTCAAAAACGTTCATTTTCAGCCAATTTTTTCAATGATGTAACATCATTCTATTTTTCCACGAGAATTTTACCAATATCACTAAAATTCCACAAACAGACGTGTTACCATTTAGACCCGTATTCTGAATTTTCTAAACTCCAAAAAAGACAAATAACATGATTTAGCCGACCCGTAATGTAATATACAAACAGACGTGTTACCATTTAGACCCCCGATTTAGTGAGCAGCTTCTGAATAATTTTGGATTCAATAAAGAATTTCAACTATCTATAAATTCGACATGACTTCACAAAACTAATTTTGTTGACTGAAATTTAAGTTAATAAGACTCAGATCGATATAGATAGAGATAGAGGTGGGTACAAACAAATAAAAATAGGATAGGATCATCTACCTCTATCAAATCAATGTAACAAAATCAATCATACATACTTGTTAGCCTGTTAGGTACGTTTCTTTATTTATTTTTTTCCTCTCTCGAGTAGATTGATTCCAAGCATTTCACTTTTTTTTTTTTGCATCTCTCGACCGACAAATATACCTTAAAGTAATGCAAATTTTTTTTTTTTTTACGATCTCTATCACATACCCTTTCCTAAAAGTACACACTTGCCTCACGTATGTAATATAAATAAACCATTCCTCTACCTAGCAAGACAAAATAAATGAGACAAAGGTTCATTCTGGAAATGAATAAAATTAGTTAAAAAAAGGCATTGTGGTTAAAAAAGAGAAGAAACTATCCATTATATATCCTGTTTGCTTTATTATTGCAGTGCAAGACCATCTCTAACCTACTTTTATTTTAATTTTTATATTTTCTTTTAAAATAAAAAACTATTATAAAATGAAGCTTTTCTAATGTATGTCTTTATAATAAGGTTTCTCTATTTGTATAAGAAAATATAGAAAAATGCTATTTCTATCTTTAAATATAGAGATAAAAGTAGTATTTCTTTATATCTTTCTTTAAAATAGAAAAACACTATTGTAGAATAATATATTAAAAGAAAACTATTTATATAATAGAAATTTATATACTTTTTTTTAAAAATATAGAAATATATATTAGAGATGCTCTAAGAGAAAAGTTTGTTATATTTATATATTCAACATAAGCATACTTTTATAATTAAATGGATAAATAAAATTTCTAAAGTCTCACATTTGAAAATCCATATACATGCAGGATCGATAGTGATAGCATAATGTTATACCAAATGGAATATAAATATCATAATATTTTTACTTCATAAATTGAGCGTTGTAAAAAAAGAAAATGCTGTAGATGTGATATAATCTAAACTGAAATTAGTAAAATTAGCAAAGACTGTGACATTAAAATCAGCTGTCTACCGTTCATTATATTACTCATTTTAACTCTACACATATTACATAATCATGTACCGTCTAAATCAAATAACAAAAAATGGAAATTTAGGTGAAGATGTGAAGAAGGGGGTGCATAGAGGTTCCCCACATCCACCTGCAAAATTTATGATTGAATTTCAATCATTGCTCACGAGCGCAACCAACACCTCTCTCTCCCTTCAATTCAGTTTTTGCTTCTTTCTCTAATCATTTTTACTTTGTTCAATATATAAGTTTATGTATTACATATTGCTCATGCTTTGATTTTACTTTGTTCAATATATAAGGTTATGTATTACATATTGCTCATGCTTTGAATCATATCGTCCCACTACTTTTTGGAACTAGTTGCTCACGATGTTTGACTCTTTCCCTTCAATTCTTTTTGTCTTTACCGTTCTCTATCTTTGCTAGAATGATTATGCTAATATATGAATAAAACTAATTATAATTATAGTAATACAGTATTACTTTGCATTTTCTCCTATATGCGGCTTTGGAAAGGAACCAATTGTTTAGTTTCTGTTAAAATATACTCAGAATATCAGTACTGAGCTATATTGTTCTTCAGGGATTCATATGTAAGTATATCACATGCAGACTTTTTTAGAAACTAATATATATGGTTAAATAGAAGCTACCTGCAAATATATAAAGTACTGAACCATTTACTTATTGTCATTGTGTAACCAAAATATAATTATGTAGAGAACAGAAACGAAAGGAATGGAATGGAAGGACTTTAAACTTAAAATAGAAGCTCTACATAAAGCAAATGATGTTTAAGTAAAAGAAAACTAATGTTAACTAACAAAAGTTAAATGTATGTGTTGTTAATGGCAAACATTAGTAAGACAAATTGTAGATTGTTTCTAAAAAGAAATAATATTAAATCATGTTGTATTTGACTGTAGTAAAAAACACTATAATGTATATATTTAAACGTGTTTAATTTAATGACAAACATCATTATAATTTAAAGAACAGAAAGAAGAGTAGAATAGAAAAGAGTGTTGAGTTGTTGGACCTCTTAAGTTTCGCATGGGGTTGACATTATAGCGTATTCCCCTTTTGCTTTCGGCTCTAGTCCCTTTACAGATTCAATTTTGTTAATTATCATAATAGTTAGTTTTTATCCACTGATCTTATACTTTATTATTACTTTATCTTCCATTGTTTGCATATGCATGTTATACAAATAAGCCAGTTGGACATTTTTTTTTGTGTAATTGTTCCTGCTTATAAGAAAGTTAATGGGTCACTGTAAGTACTTGAATTCATCGCATGGATTGTTATTTTCCTTTTATAAAAGAAAGATCAATGTGTAAATCAACAGCTAGATCATGTATACTATATATATAATTATAGTCTACACATTAATGATGTTAAACAAAATGTAAACATCAATAATATAAAGTATTCGGTCTCTAGATCTATGAAAATGGCATTGACATTCCAAAAAGAAATACATATTTTATATTTTTGTAGGTTAATATGAAATACTAAAAAGGCTAACATAAACAACTTGACTAACTACATCAAGAGACCAAATTTAATGAGGCAACTAATTTCTAACCCAAACTTAACATATTATTTAGCTGGCGTTTATATCAGTAACGGCGATCCATTTTACTTCTTACACCAAAAGTGACCCTTGAGCATGTGGCCCAACCTATTTAACAAGAGACGTGTTGTATTTGTTACTTTTACATATAATATACTCAAACGCAGGACGTGTATGACCTTGGATTATAATAAATCTTTTACTATTAAACATGAAATCTCGTACTGTATATGAATGATGTAAATTAATACGTATTAATATGAGTATGTATAAATGATATTGAAGTAAATAGACAAATTCCGTTGTCGTCCAGCGGTTAGGATATCTGGCTTTCACCCAGGAGACCCGGGTTCGATTCCCGGCAACGGAGTTTTTTTCTCTTTTTTTAATTTTTGTTTTCCTGTCCAACAGACCAATGAAAATATTATGACGTTAACAAAGCAGTTCTCTTACATGAAAGGACTACGAGGTATCGTCATTCAGATCGTACTTGGAGACCATTTTTAAAAAATTTCGTGTCCAAAAGATTAATGAAAGGATTATGAAATTAACAAAGCAGTTTTCTTACAGGAAAGGACTACGAAGTATCGTCATCCGGATTGTACTTGGTTATGTGGTCGACGAAATTGATGTGCTCTTGTTATACATGGACGAGGATTGTGATATAACTATACTTGTGATGGAAAAAAATGTATAATGTTCTACAAAAACACTTGTAATCACGAGGGGCCGGTCCATAAGGTAAACCATCCAATCGACCGTTACGGTATCTAATGTGAGAAGGTATATTTTTATTTAAGTTTTTAATATTTAAGGATTTTAAATATTTATATGTATATAGAATTTATAATTTTTGATATTTATAATATTTAGCATTATTTATGAAACATTTATTAATAAATATGTTAAAAATTGTATTGTTAACTAATAGTTATTTTTAAATATGAAGTTTTGTATTAAAAATGTTTTGGTAAAATTATGATTGAGTATAGTCAAATTTTTATGATACATTGAGTTACATTACTATAAAATTAACTTCACAGAATTATCTTCAACAATCACTGAAGGAGTTGAATTTATAAGTTTTTAATGTGACTTATAATATAAAATTATACTCTTTCTATTTCGAAAAGATGCATATTATATGTGTTTTCACACATATTAGAAAAATATTTGATTAAACACATATATTTTTTGTTTTACCTATTTCCAATAATATTAAACAATAGATATTCAGTAAATTTAATTTTTAAAAATTAACTTTTTTAAGGTTTGCAATTTATCATTGTTAACTAACTAAAAATACCTTAAAACATAGAAAATGGATTATTTTGAAACAAATTTATAATTTAAAACATTTATTTTTAGAAATAAAGGGAGCATATGATTTAAGGAAAGAATATAAAGAGTTGATTACGTAATAGGTCACTTTTTGAGTTTATATTGCATTCATAGTCATTTTCCACTTGCCCTATACATTCACGGAAACTGAAGCTATTTGTTGACGAAATTGCCCTTAACGAAGAGAAACGAAAGTGTAGCTTTGGTTGGTGAATTGTTACTATGTAAGTAGAAACGGATGTACGATTTTGCCTTATTTTAATTAACTTTTTTATTTTATTTTTTTGAATCAAGTTAACTTTTTTTGCATTTATTAGGTTTGGTGTCTTGACTGTTGTGTTACATTCACAACCACATGATAAAAAAGAAAGTTTTTAATCTGACGGTTGATGTTAAATTAAAGCTGGATAGTACATGCCGATGTAGACGTGAGAGTTATGGACATGTGAAAATTGGACGAGAGAGTTGTGGATGGGTGAGATGTATACAGCCGAGTTGTTGACATGTGAGATGTGGACCAGTGAGGTGTGGACATGAGAGTTATGGATGGGTGAGATGCAGTCAGGCGAGTTGTGGATGGGTGAATTGTAGATGAGTGTGTTATGAATGGGTGAGTTTTGGACGGATGCGGTGTGTTGTAGATGTAATGTTGTGACATGTGGTCAGGTGCGAGTGAGATGTGGACGAGTGAGCTGTGAACATGAGAGTTATGGATGGGTGAAATGCTGTCGGACGAGTTGTGGACAGATGAATTATAGATGGGTGAGTTATGAATGGGTGAGTTTTGGACGGGTGCGGTGTGTTGTGGACGTAATGTACAGACATGTACGGGGAGTTGTGGACGTAATGTTGTGCGCCGTATTGGCTGACCACAGAGGAATATAATGGAGTGTCATCTTCCTCCATAGGTGTTTGAATATGTGACAAAGACAATGATAAATAGAAAATTAGAATTGAATAACTCGGATGGTCAATCTGACAAAAACAAATACGAAATACTTACCGTTTTGTTGGTTGCATCAATGGTAGTTCATAATCAGGAACTGGACCTCAAAGATCCAACAAGAATTTGCATCTCCAAAGGTGATGACTTTCATAGAGATAAGCAAGAATCCTATTTCGTATATCTTTAACGCTTCAAGTTGGTGACTTTCAGCGAGAAAACGATTGTATAAAGCTTTAAGGAGCATGAGATATGAGAAGGTTGATGAAAATGTTAGTAGGAACAAGAAATCCGGTGGACCGTGAGGAACGAGAAAGAAAGTGTTTTTTTGGGAGGGATGAGTTTGAAGTCTTTGTCACTTTTGGAAAAATGAATTTGAGGAATTAGGGGTTTTGAATTGCTAAAGTAAAAAGATATAGAAAAGAGAGGCACGTGATGTTGTGATTATTTAATAAAGAAACTTGAAATTGAGGAGATATAGGAGAGAAAGAAGTGAAGTTGGTTCTCCTTTAGTTAGAGGACATTGATGTCTTTGACACACTATAATGTATTGCTCAAGTAGAATGTGACTTAAGGTGTAATTCAAAAGTGAAGAAGTGACCTAGAGAGTATTTTTTTCGAATATAAAAGCATGTTGTTAAAATTTTGCTTAGAGCATATATAAATATTGGACCGGCATTGAATGACGTTCATACCTATACTCATCTTCCCCTATTTTGACGTACCGATTACTAAAACGTTCTGTGTCCCCTTGCTCGTCTTCATAGTAGTTGTTACAATTCTCTTCTGGCTCGTTATGTCTGTCTCCATCATGGTGCTTGGTCAACACGCTGTGCTCATACTCCTGCTCTCTTTCATGTACTCAGGGAAAGCATAGCCTCTCGGTTTGTTAGTCAGCTTATCATCAACCACCAATTGAACCTGAGGAATTTTAGAAGAAAACATTAACAAAATAAAAAACTGCAAGAACAAAATTGTTATAGATAGATTACATCTCTCCAAAAGACCCATCAAATAAAGAATTCGGTCTATTAAGTCGGCTTAACTTGGCTTCATTTGACGCCACGAGCTCGGCACACCAGCTCGGCGACTAGAGTCATAATCCGAGGACTCAGACCAGTCACTCGGCCAATAAGCTCGGCCAAGCTCATTAGGTTAAACCTACTTAGGATGAAAAGAGGAAGGCGTTCATGTATAAAATATAAACAAAGGCAATAACGAAGGGATCCATCTAAACTTGAACACCGAGATTGACAGTTATAAATTAGGGTTTTACTTAGTCTTAACTCTTTTTCGTCGACTTGTACTTTTCCGGCACACTCCGGTGAGCGATGAGTACCAGCTTATTTCTCTCTTGTTTATACAAACTGTAACCTCACACTCTTCTGGTCAATAAAACGCTTTTGAAATAACCCACAATTGAATTTTGTTCTTCTTATTTCAAGCCAACCAAACTCAGATTGAACCATTGGCTGTGCTATACGAAATAGCATTAACTCATGATTCATGACGATTCAACCGCTTGAAACCAACCTATCCCAGCAGCAGAGGTGCCGGCCATGACAGAAATGATGCAAATCATCATGGAGCACCTCCCCCAATAGGAGGAAGCGTGGCGACGAACGAACGTCTCGCCACACTAGTCGCTGCCAACAGACCCCCAGCCGACGATTAGAAGATAACTCTTTGCCACCACAAACCCTACGGCTGGCAGCGGAGAGCATGCGTCTGACAGTTAAATCCACAGACTGGCGGTATTGAGTCAACCACGAGCCGCCAAATCATTGAGCTTCAGCTTTCAATGCAAGACATCAACTCCAAAATTCACTACGTAATGAGCTCGGCCCTGCAGATCAAATGCGTCCTCACCGCGACATAGAGACCCCCTTTTCGAGGCGGATTACTGGCGTTAAAATCCGTTAGACAGACAATATCAATATCCCATCCTACTTTGGCGATACAGATCCCACTGACCATGTGATTGCGTTCAACATAGCCATGGGACAAGCAAACTTCACCGACGAGGAGAAGGACGCCGGATTCTGCCAACTCTTCGTAGAGAACCTTTGCGGTCCAGCCTTGACCTGGTTCTCCAGGTTAGCCGAAGACTCCATCGATTTCTTCCATGACCTGTCTGCCAAGTTTCTAAAGCACTACATCATGTTCACTCATCAATGAACGCTAGCTTCTGATCTATGGAAGATGTCCCAAACTCCCAACGAGAGTCTCAAAGACTTCATGGAAAAGTTTAAACATGTGGTGTCTAAAGTGCACGTCCAAGATGAGACAACACTCGACGCCCTACGAAAGACCCTCTGGGTACACTCCAAGTTACAAGATGATCTCTACGCGAACCCAACAATCACTCTTCAAAACACCATTCATCGCTCTTATAACTTCATTATGATGCAAGAATACAAGCGAGCGTGCTTAACCAAACACAACACAATGAAGCAAGTGTTGACAAAGGCAGCAGAAACTCAGCAGGAGCCGTGTCATCACTCATCTTACACCAAAGCTGACAAAATGAAAAGTTCTGTTTATGCTGTCGACGAAGATGAGGAACCTAGCTCGCCCACTGCAGTGCGAGAAAAGGGATGGAACTTTTGGGAGAGAGATGCCGAGGGAAAACCACATCCTTCTAGTAACCTTTGAGTTTGTTTGATGGGACGAAGTACTGGCTGTACCACAAGTCAGAAGGACATGATACAAAAGAATGTAAGAAGCTCCACGAAGCTTTGATGGCAGCATTTTTCAGCGGACGTGCAAATCCTGATCCACCAAGAAAAAGACCCACCAAAACCAACAAGAGCTGGAGTAAAAGTAAGGAAAAGAAGTATCAGAAGTCCCATAATAGTATGCATGACAATTCTGCGTAAGAAGACAAAGCTGCTGCTTCTCGGAATCACAACAACTAAAGTCAAGAAGAGGAAAAGCCAAGGTCCACATGTATACCAACATAATCACTGCCGGACCCTCGTCCTCTTCTGACGACAAATCTCAAACTCAAGACTTACGATGATCCCATCTCTTCTGACCATAGATCTTTGGTAGATCTCATCTTCAAAGATACGCTTGAAAATATGAGAGTCGATCTCCAAAAATGAAGCCTTTCACCATTTCACTTACCATTTTCAATGGATCCTTCGAGCCAATGCTTGGGAAAATCTGCATACCTGTGTTCGTTTGAGGGATAACACAGACCGTCAAATTTTCCGTCATTAATACCAAAGCTCCCTATAAAGCAATCCTCGACACTCTCTGAATCCACTTGATGAAAACTATCACTTCAAATTACTACCAGTGTATCAAGTTCCCTGGCAAAGACAAACTGTTTCACACCCTTCGAGGAGACCATCATGAGGCAAAGAATCTCCTTATCCGCATTTGGCCTCCCGCATCAATACGGTGGAGAAGCCAATTCAAAAAAATTATCCACTAAAGGAGGAAGTCCTCGAAGTCGGCATCGATAAAGGTGATCCAAGCAAGACGGTCAGGATCGTCGCCTACCTCGCTGATGAATTGAAGAATAAAGTCGTTTCCTTTCTTAAGGATAACATCTCAATTGGTCGACAACATATATGAAAGGAATATAACCTGCTATCACAACTCACAAGCTCAATACCAACCTGAGCTTCAAGCCAATCAGACAGAAGAGAAGAATACTGGGTCCCGAGATATCTAAGGATGTTAACGACGAGGTCAATTGATTGCTTGGCGCATGGTTGATTACGGAGGTACGGTGTAACATCCTGAGTTGTGATATATGGAAAGGCTTAAGAGAATTGATTTGGTTACCTATATCACCAAAGTGCACTTACTTTTCGGGAGCACATCCGTTTAGAACTCCAGAGTTAAGCGTGCTTGAGCTGGAGTAGTCTAAGGATGGGTGACCTATCGGTAAGTGATTTGTGATACTGTGTGAGTGAGGCCAAAGCACGGGGAAAGATCGGGTGGTGATTGCAGGGTTAGTAAAAAATTATTTTAAGCCCTGGAAAAATTAACGACCGACAGTCGAATGGGATGGGGCCCACGGGCCGAGAGAGCTGGCGTGGGTGACCCATTAGCCATGGGCGGTCAGGGCGTTACAAATGAAATCAGAGCTGGTTAGCCATCTCGGTTCTGATCCAAGAGGCGTCTAGATACCTGTCGTGGGGTGCAATGAGGACGTTGCGTTCTTTGAGAGGGGGTGAATTATAACATCCCGAGTTGTGATATATGAAAAGGCTTAAGAAAATTGATTTGGCTACCTATATCACCAAAGTGCACTTACCTTTAAGGGAGCACATCCGTTTAGAACTCCAGAGTTAAGCGTGCTTGAGCTGGAGTAGTCTAAGGATGGGTGACCTATCGGGAAGTGATTCGCGATACCGTGTGAGTGAGGCCAAAGCACGGAGAAATGTCGGGTGGTGATTGAAGAGTTAGTAAATAATGATTTCGAGCCTTAGAAAAATTAACGACCGACAGTCAGATGGGATGGGGCCCACGGGCCGAGAGAGCGGGCGTGGGTGGCCCGAGTGGCTGGCCAACTCAGTACTCTTCAAGAAGAAGAATGGAAAATAGCGTGTCTATGTCGATTTCACTGATCTCAACAAAGCATGTTCGAAAGATAGATTTTGTCTCCTACATATTCATCGACTCGTGGAGTCAACAGCCAACAATTAGATTTTAACTTTCATGGATGCTTTCTCGGGCTAGAATCAGATCATGATGCACCCTGACAATCAGAAGAAGACAATATTTATCACTGATCGAGGAACATACTTCTATAAGTTATACCATTCGGCTTAAAATGCAGGAGCAACATATCAACGGTTGATCAACAAGATGTTTGTCGAAAAACTTGGCATCATGATGGAAGTATATGTTGATGATATGTTGGTCAAGTCTCTGATCTCTCCCGACCATCTCGATCACTTAAAGAAGTTCCCGTGAATTCCTTGGTTACATCGTCACCCAAAAGAGGATTGAAGCTAACCCCAAAAAATCTTCATGATTCCCTTTCCCGAAGAACAGACGCGAAGTAAAATGCTTGACGGGCCGAGTTGCATCTCTAAACCGGTACATCTCACGATCAACAAACTATGTCTTCTGTTTTACGACCTCCTCCGCGGCAACAAAAAGTTCACCTGGGACGAGACTGTGAGGAAGCATTTAGACAGCTATATCAGTACCTTACAACTAAACCAATGTAACACCAACAGTTTAATAACCTTTGTCGAAATTAGAGTGTTTGTTGAGATTTTACGATAAAAACAAATAAGACATGTTTTCTCGTAAAGTTTCGAGTCAATCGTCAAGACAATGCTGGTTAACTCAACATCATATTATCCTCAACTAAATGTATTGAAACTCATCAGTTCATGGGACTAACGACATTAAAATCGTACGTAACACGAAACAATGATTTACCGAGAATAATCATAAAAATGCGTAAATCGTCAAACGGTCCTAAATGACCTAAAACATGATAAAAGCGCACTTAAAGTTTTAAATGAGAACATGCCCAAATGTAATGACGGTTTACTCGATTTAGGATAAAGAGAAACGGGAAAGATGGATAAATACGAAATTGGAGTTTAAAGAGGGTAAAGATGACTTTCCGCAAATGGATAAACCCAAATCAAGGTGGAAAAGAAGAGATGGCCAAACTTGGAGACATATATATGCATATCTGGGGCAGAGAAGAAGGGTAATGATTGTTAGAATCTTAGAACTCCTTGCACTTAAAAACCTTAGGCATTATTCTCGACATGCTTAATTTTCTATGACTTGCACTCGATTACTTGACGAACTCGCGAAAACAGTTTGATATCTTATTCAATCCTTTGTAAATTGAAGTATGTTCGGCTTGATCCTAGAAAGGAGTACATAAGCATGCCCTTTCATAGGGTTCAGTCTAAAATCAACCAACCTTTTTGTATCTTTCTTTTCTTTTGCTAAACGAGCTGCGGCTTACATAGGTCTTCTCGACATAAGTGGTTACGCTAGCAAACGTAGTTAGGTTTTACTGCATACGTTGCTCGGTTTCCATTGTAATTTCGCATCCATACGAACTTTTTGTATGTTTTTATCTCTGAAACGCTCATACGCAAATTGAGAATAAAGATTTAGTTTTCAATAAATTTGTTTTGTTGTTTATCTTTTATTTTCTGCATTTATTTGATCACTTGTCGTTGGTCCCCGCAGAGAATCCAAACCACAAGGAAATCTACATTTTCTCCCGCTAACAAATTTGAGATTGCGAATTTTGGTTCCCATAATTTGGTGCTAGAAGGAGGGGGGATTACTCTTACTCACATGGCTGCAAAACGCTTGATCGAAACAATGTCCAGAAATAGGAAAGATAAACTCGCGGCTCATGTTGACACTGTCAACAATGACAACAATTATGGTAACGCAACTGCAGCAGCGACTGCTTCTATGGCCAATGCTAACGCAAGCGCCACAGTGCTCGACAAAATCGAAAACCTAGTCGCGACCTTTCACCAGAAAAGATTTCTCTGTATAAACAGAAAGGGCAACGCTAAACTCTATCAAACCTCGTAAAATTTGTCTCATTACCGAGTTGAAGAAATCTCAATGCATAAGGGGTTCAAACAAAAGACGCTTCCGAAAACTCTTCGGAAAAAAAAAACTTGCTTTCCCCAATAACTTTCGTAAAAGTCGCAGACAAAAGAAGGACATCAAATCGGGTGTGCACCCTTACTACTGTACTTCTTCCGAATAACTTTCGTAAAAGTCTTTGGAAAAACAAAACTTTCTTTTCCCAAGATTGTGGAGAAAATTTAGGTTACTCACGAAAAAGAAGCACATCAAATTGGGTTGCAAATTCCTCACTAGTGTACTTCTTCCGAATAAATTTTGGAGAAAAAATTGATTTATCTAAAATTACTCAAACCCTGAAAGGCTGAGAAGACTGAACAAAGAAAAATGGGAGATCGCATCCCTCAGTGTTAAAACATCTTCTGAAACATAAGATTTTGGAACAATTCGAGCGTCGCTTCTGTAGCAACATAGTCTGAGAATTCTCGATATTTGTTTACTAAGCTTACTTTGGAAAAAGTACTTAAAAATCTCCTGGATCAATCCTACAGAAACGAGAAATTTCTGGTTAAGTTTGATCATGATAATAAACTCATCGCAGTTAGAGTTTCTGATATTAAAACTCAGAAACTAAATTTGTGGAACAGCCGCAAAACGTGAATTTTCCCCCAAAACAGCTCTAGTACAACCAAACTCGAAAATATTTTACAAAATAACTTTCATAAACTCAAGCTCGACAATATTTTACGAAACAACTTTTGTAAAATTGAACTCAACGACATTTTGCAAAAAAATCAACAAAATTTTACGGAATAACTTTCATGAAACTAAGCTTAACAACATCTTTCGAAACAACTTTCGTAGAATTAAACTCGACAACAAATTTGAACTTGACAATATTTACAGAATAAAATTCAAATAAAAAAGTCAAAGACATTTATGAAATGACACTCGTAAATGAAATTCATGAAACAATTCGACAACCTTCGGAAAATCAAACAAAGATCTTAGAAAAAGACTCTCGGAGTAAGGAAGAGATGGAGCAAGACCTGAGAAGTGAACTTCGCCCATGACCTCTCACCAAAGATTCATCATCCAACGAGTCTTCCTGATTGCCCTTGGCAACTCCTGATCACCCTTGGCATCTCTTGATCTCCCTTGGATATTCCTAAACGCCAAAAAGGCTTTCGACGAGATACTTATTCATTTTTTAAAAACCAATAATACAGAAACTGAAACCCGTATAGGAAAATATGGATCGACGAACCAAAACCGCAAGACATGCTTCAGCCTAAATGCAGCCAGAGACGTAAAGAAATCCAGGAATAATCAATATTATTACACTCCGTAAGGGGTGGACAGACACGAGGATAAGAAGGGAAAATGAAAAAGAAAAACGGAGAAGAGGCAAGCCCGAATATCCGAGAGAACTAAGGCATGTCCGACTTGAAAAATCTCAAATTATACTTGAATTTTTTATAGAAAAGTACTAAGAAATAAAAATCCCTCGGAAACTGCCTTAAACTTTAGGGAACTTAGAATCTAGGTGGATAGTATAGCGAACTAAGTCTTAGTTAATTTTCTCTATTTTGTTATATTGTTCCTTAACTGTTCATGCAGATCTTGCAAACCGATCTAATCTCTCGCAAAACCGAGAAATGATCGCTTCACATTCAAACATACTCGGCTTGCTTTCTTAAGAAAGAAAGAAATAGAGACAGGAACGTCGCCTTTTTTTTTTTTTTTGTAACAACACGAACGTCGCCTTATAACCGACTTGTTCCAAGTAGTTATCTTAAAACCGACTCATTCCAAGTTGTCAACCTGAAAACCACTAAAGATCACAATCCTTTTGTCGTCTTTAAATTAACTTGGATTGTCGATCATCTTAATCCCGGGAAGAAGAACGTACGCCACCCAACAAAAGATTAGTTCAGCTGTTCTCCTTTGTAAAAATAAAACGAAGGGAGTGGGTACGTACACTATACTCGTTTACTCACATACTTCAAAAACTTTTTGCCTCGACATCAAGAAAACGCTTTTGACATATCAAAATCTTACAGCATTGGGCAGAAAAACACTGAGGCAATGCAATGACCCATCAAAATCGTTCAAAAGGAAAATGACAATCTAAGATTCGTCTAAACATTAGTGTCATATCCAAACAATCAAAATATAGCCTCGAGAACCCCACAGCATCTCTTTTCGCAACCACGCGTCCATACAACCTGTACCAACATCAGACTAATAATAACGACGGTTAACCGTAGTCTTGAGGACCTTTTCGACTTAACAAAAAAAAAAGTCTCGTATAAGAATAAAAAAATATACAATAAATCTTCAAACATCAAAAGGCGTTGCTCCCAGTTTCCGTTGAACCAAGTGAGTCACGGAAAAGCGTGAAAAATATTTGCGACGAAGCAAAATCGAGAACACAAGTAGTAGTGAGCACAACAAGGGGAAAGCTTTCTCACCACTCATGAGTAGATCTATCCCTGATTGATAGATTTGTTCCGCTCGAGAAACGAATACGTCATGAGAATTCTTCTCAAAAACCTGCAAAAACATTTCTTGCAAAGGTCACAACGAAATAACCTGCAGAAAAACTCCGTAGAGTGACATGAAGCCACTTTCACTAAAGATCAGAATCAAAATGAAAACGTTTGTCGTAAAATCTGTGAAAACAATCACTACTTTGACGTCTCCAAACAAAACTCTGCTTCACAGTCTTCATAAAACTGGCCGCCCAATACTTTCGTATAACTAAAACATTTTATACAAAACAGCCTACGGGAAAACAAGATCGGTATCATGCAAAACAACTTTGCCATTAGAAAACGCGTATGAGGAGAACCTACTCCTTGCTCGCAAATATCAGAAGTAATCTGCGAGCAATACACTCTATTTACTTATGTGAGAAGTCCTTCTTGTAAAACTTACATAAAACATCATTCATATAGTCTGATCGAGATATGCATAACAACTTTCGAAAATAAAACTTAACAGGTTTTACGAAGAAGTGTTCTAGACAATTTTTAGCTAAAAACGAAGCTGTATGATTCGTCTTTGGATGAAAAATCTAAATTTTATCTCTTTGCACTACGATCTAACATATCTCTTCCTTTAGCCATACGGCTCGATGGCTTCTGCCTCTCACTCCCATCACTTACGTCTTATCAGGCCATCATCCTGCGACTAACTCCCAATGGATTTAGTATCAAGCCTGTTAGGCTTCGTCTTCTTTGGATAAAAACGAAAACAATTTTCATATGAAATCCTTTCATTACGTCTTTCATAACTGAAACAAATTTATATGAAAACAATTTTCATAAGACTAAAAGAAGCATGATAGAAAACACTCATCGTATGATTGAAACTTAAAGTGGGAAATCATTTTCTACCTCATCGGCCACCTTAAAGCGCTGAAATCTCCGGCATACTTGGTCTGTCACTCTCAACAAAAGCTCTTTGTCCCTCGGCCAATTACGTCTTCCCTTAAAGCTCGAACCAGAATTCGGCAACCCTTTTAAGGAAAGTTCTAAACTAGCATGACCTTAATGCTAACATGAAATTGGCATGGTCTAATCCTTTACCTACAACGTCCCTGGCTATGCGGCTGAACACAGCCTTCACGCCAAAGCCAAAACGTTTGAGCGACCAATGCTCCATCCAATCACTCAGCAGCAAAACGACAATTCATAATTCATCTAATAAACACCCGAGTGATGACTACACAAATAATTATCGTATAACCCAAAAAGAAAATCATACGATAATGTCTTCATAACAAGACTCAGTCCTAAAATCAAACAGTTAACATAAAACACGAAGTTCTCGGCAATCGACCAAGTTCTACATGTTCCACAAAGCACTTTAAGTCCGCAACATTTCACTTGTAAACGCGGAAAATGGGGGAAACACTCATAAGAAAGCTCCTAGAGTTATATGAAACATATCCCTAAAAATACACAAAAGAAATCTTGGAAGGCCAACTCTTCACAAAACACAGTGAAGGCAAAACTTTTTTTCCAGGCAAAAATTTACGTGGACCTTTGGTCTTATTTCCTCAATCACAAATCAAACAATTTAACATCCAAACAGAAACAACAGTTTTGGCTGCAAAACATCCGTAAACAAACCAAAACATTTCTCGGCCTCAAGGTCAAGACAATACCTATGGGCCGCCGCATAAACATATCTAAGGCCGCAAACGTTTCAAACAAAAATGTGGCATACGAAAGAAAACTTCTATACCAAACACGGTTTCGATTAATTCGCTATACAAATGAACTTCGGCTGTGAAACCTTTGCAAACAAACCAAAATATTTCTCGGCCACAAGGTCAAACAAGACCTTCACGTCAAATGCAAAAAATTCTCTAACACTTTCTTATAACGTAAAATTTTACTGGAAAGAAAAACCCAGTCTTTAGTACCACGAGACATCAGAAACACTCGAAGAACAACTTTTGACATAAGATCTTCTCAAATGCACACCCTTCGCGAGGGCTCAAAATCAAATTGTAACACTTACCATCCTATTTGTTGCTGATCATAACAAACAAACTCTAACGTCCAAAACAGACTTAGCCATCTCCCACCACAGAGATAGGCTCTACGACATCCGACACAAGGATAATAGCGCACTATAAAAGAAATCTAAAATTTTGGTCAATACTTCAAAAGATTTCATAATTATCTTTGGAGATATGCTCGGTTTCTGATCAATGACAATCACATAAGCCGAGAACTTTTTGCAGACTTTAATATTGAAATGGAATCAGGTCAAAATCACAATGGGTGATTTAAGCTGAAACAGTCATCGCAAACCCTAAACCGATAGTAAGCCTAGGTCTTGCCCTAAACTCATCACACTGGTCTCGAACATCTCAAGGCATAATATCAACGAACCCAACGAAATTCCAAAACATGTCCTTTCTTTGAGATTTGTGCGTTTATGAGATTTTTGAACAAAAGTGTTCGGATACTCTCATCTTACACAACGACAAGTATCACTATCCACTGAGCGTTAGAAATGAGATGACAACGCACACTCTTTCTCTCATCTCCGCGTATGGCTGATCTATACATTTCTAAGAGAGTTAATCCATGATTTTATAAATCCAAAACAAACAGCCTATAAGGCTAATATCGAGACCAACAAAGGTCCAATATAAATTACCATCGGCAGCAACATGCTCGAAAATCTCCACATGATACATAACTAGGCTGTAAAGGTCCTACTGGAAAATAGGTCGTAAGAATCTTAACTCCAGAACAAACTACAAAAGGCTTGATCCCTTCAAAAAGGTACGTAGACAACTTTCATATGAGGAAAGAAGAGTGAACCAACCACTTCAACTTTCGAAAAAACCCGGTTTCGTCAATGAACCTTTTTAGCCATTAATTCCATCTAACACGCCTATCAATACCTTGTAAGAATTATATGTAAAATCTTACGAGCTGAGGGGCTAACTGCTGGGTCAAAATTGATCATGGCAAAATCAACGGCTAAAACCCTTTGACAAATTGTGCCTTAAGAAAATATGAGCCGTAAATGTCGGAGTACTATACCACATAAGGCAAGCCTATTTAATAAGGATATGAGGAAAATTGTGTGATTCATCCCGGAAAAGAAATGATAGAGTTTTTATCCAAACATGAAAATATCAGAAAACATCATTGCGGAAGATTCTTGTTGTAAGTGACGAGTCCTTAGGAAAAAACTTCCCGTAAAACAAAAGATTGGAAAGTTTCCTTGGAAGATCACCATAGGAAAATCTAAAAGGAATTCTTCTGAAAATAACTTTAAAGAATTCTTTGCGGAAAAAAATTGCGTTAAAACAAACGAAACAGTTCCGAAAGTTTCCAACTGAAGAAATGAGAAGCGGAACAAAGGCAACACATCACACACCTTGTCACAATCACTTCACCTAAGTCCCTCTCTCTCCCTCACCTTGCTTAACTCCCCCTCTCTCCCTCACCTCGCGTAACTCCCTCTCTCTCCCTCACCTCGCCTAAATTCCTATCTCCCTCACCTCACCTAACTCCCTCTCTCTCTCACTTCACCTCACTTAACTCCCTCTCTCCCTCACGTCGCCTAACTCCTATCTCTCATGCACCTCACCTCACTCGTGCACGTAGGCACATTCGAGTACACCTCTCTCCCTTACCTCGAGTGCACTTTCATTAAATACAATTATGTAGAAAATATAATATGTCCTTTTAAAAGTTCAGATGAGAATCTAGTTATAATTAAGCAGATGCTCTGAAACTATGCTAATTAATTTATCATAGCTAAGATGATTAGGAATAGAAAAATTTACAGTTTGATACACTCTCACTTTGTATTTACACTTACAAACACATCTTGCATGTGACATATTTTTTGATATGGTTTGTCCTTTATACCCTCTAACAAAGTTACCACTACATTTTCCTATTTTTCTAACTAATGAAACTATTCTTATAACTAGACAAACAAAAATGCACAAAATGCATTCCATTTCCTCGTCATCTCTGGTTACAGTTGAAAACCATGAAAATTTCAATATTTTCTTAATCTAACAATGCTCCTCAAGTCTTATGAATCTTTCTTGTTCTTTCTTAAAGCTATTATTTAACATTTTCCATACCAGAACAACAATGAAGGTTTGGTCTCTCTCTCTCTCTCTCTCTCTCTCTCTCTCTCTCTCTCTCTCTCTCTCTCTCTCTCTCTCTCTCT